>JBAMMX010000003.1:20171468-20453968 GCA_037126225.1 Dillenia turbinata
TACAATTTCATGCACATGAAGATTACTTCGTTATGGAGGAATGTAGGGGAGGTGCAATTAATTGACCTAGGCAAAGGTTTTTTCTTGACTAAATTCTCAAAGAAAGAGGATTTTTATCATGCCCTATCTGGGGGCCCCTGGATGTGGATGATACAGGACCATTACTTAACGATGAAAAGGTGGCACCCCTAGTTTCAAGATCAAACGGCCAAAGTTACCTTAATAACTATCTGGGTTTGGCTTCCTTAGCTGCCAATCGAGTTCTTTGAGGAGGGGATTTTGTTTGAAATTGATCAAGCTATTGGTAAGCCATTAAAAGTATATAGAAACACAGCAAATGCTCTGAGGGGAAAATTTGCTAGAATCTGCATTGAAGTTGACCTAGACAGGCCTCTATTGTCAATAGTCTGTATTCAAAACAGGGTCCAGTGGATCGAGTACGAGGGTCTTCATACCATTTGCTTTATGTGTGGATGGGTGGGTCACATAGCGAAAACTATGAGGAGATTAAGGCTAAGATGGCATGGAGCAGTATGACATCGGATTAGAGGTAACCAAAGAGAATGGTTTTCCGGCGAGCATCAGAGAATGGAGGGAGAGGGTTTGGGTCAGTGGATGATTGTAGCTTAAAAGCAGAGAATTCCCAAAAATGGAAATCAGAAAGAGAAAGGAGAGAAGGGAACTTACCACAGCAACAGATTTGCAAGTTTCAGGCAGGTCAACGGCCCATTGAAGGATGTGCAGCAATAGCAAATCAGGCTGTCAAAAGCGTCATTCGAGGATTCTGGGGAGGGACAATCAAGAGCTAGACAAATGAAAGATAAAAGAGAGGTGATGAGAGACAAGAAAGGTAAGTTAATTGTACAACCTTTGGAGGGTTTGAGGAGTTCGAGAAGAGAGGAGATGATGGTGAGAGATGAAATTGGGAAAGTGAAAAAGACAAGTTATGAGGACAGAGATAGGGTGCTAACAAGGAAGGGTAATGGGCTTATGGGAATGGGCTCAAGAAAAGGGTCAAGCCCTCAGATGGGTCCGAATAGAGGTGGAATTCTTAAAGGGTCCATTGAGGAATGCATGGGCCTAATTCAAAGCTCAGGTGACTTAATAGGGCCTGGGATGATTGTGGATTGTGAAGAGGAATGCAGGCCGGATCTAGGTGATTAAGAGGAGTGCTATAGTCCAAAGGTGGGCCAAGCATGGAGGAGACGAGCCACTACTCTTTTGATCTGGGAGAAGAAAGCCCAAGTGAAGGTGTTCTGATTTCAAATGTAATGGAAACAAGTCTTTCCCTAAGCCTTCAGAGACAGCAAACAATTGCTGAGGAGATAGAAAGCGGGTTGGTCGAAAAAATGATACGAGTCAATGAGGAGAGACAAAGCGGGGAGGGGATGGAATGTGATTCGTACTAGGGGTTGTTCTATTTTCCTTCATTGTTTTTCAATGAGTTGCAATATTATCACTTGGAAATGCAGAGGTATCGGCAATGGCAAGTTCAGAGAGGTGTGTGGGGAATTGGTGCGAAGTCATCATCCGAGCATTCTCTGTTTATTGGAAACAAAAGCTGGTTCTAGTAGATTTCCCAGTTTCCTAACCAAACAAGGTCTTAAAGGTGACTTCATAGTAGACTCTAACGGCTTCAGGGGTGGGCTCTAGCTCAATTAGAACAAGAATAAGGTTGAGGTCTAGGTTTTTCATCATTCCTACAAGTGGATTCATATAAAGGTGAGAGAGGGTAATTGCTCCGGTGGCTTACCTGTGCTTACATTCAACCCTATGAAAAGGATAAGGTAGTCTTTTGGAATGAAATGCTTCATTTAGCCACCAGAATTAAAGACCATTAGTTTGTAATGGGCGACTTCAATGATATTGCGGATAGTAATGAGATGACCAGCAGGAAGGCCAAGTTTTGTAAAAGGATAACCAAGTTCAAAAACAAGTGGCTGGGCTACAATCTTCAAGATTGTAAAGCTATTGGAAATAAGTTCAATTGAATAAGAAGGAAGGAATGAAGGATTGTGTTGCGAGAAAGGTTGGATAGAGTGTTTGCAATATGGGGGCTAGGATTGCTTTCCTGGAGATGAGAATCTTTAATTTGCTCTGCTTTCATAGGGATCATAGTCTGTTATTCTGCACACTAAGTTCACCAATTCTCCTAGACCAGATAACAAGCCTTTTAGGTGTGAGACTGCTTGGTTATCCCACCCTAATTTTGGGCATGTCTTCGCTAAAGTCTGGGAAAGTGGAGGGGGCTTCTTGTGGCAAGCCGTGAAGAACACCGTAGAAGAGCACAATGTGGAAGGAATTTGGGAATATATTCAATAGGAAAAGGGAGTTAGAAGCTAGATTGAGGGGAATTCAAAAGGCAAAGAACTTTAATATATCTAGTAATCTGCAACATCTGGAATATACCTTATGAGAGGAGTACAACAAAGTCTTGGACCCGGAAGAGGTATTCTGGCTGCAAAAATCAAGACTCAATTAGATAAGGGATGACGATAGGAACACAAGGTTTTTTCACCTCATGGCTAAACTCAAGAGGCATAACAATAGGATTGCTGCGCTCAAGGTAAAGGAGGGTTGGTGTTCCGATCAAGAGAAGATCAAGAGCCATGTGTGGAACTTCTTTGTGGATCTCTTCACTAAAAAAGAAATGTCCCAGCCTAATGATAGGTTTATGAGCTGTATCAAAAAGATTGACCAGAGTTATCATGCTAGATTGGTCAGAACTGTGGAGGAAGATGAGGTGAAGCAAGCGATGTTCTCCATGAAAGGTTTAAAAGCCCCTGGTTCTGATGGGCTCCAACCTATTTTCTACCAAAGACAATAGTTGGTTATCAAGGAGTCTCTTTGTAGGTTTGTTAACGAAGCTATAAGGGATGGTTTTTTCCGTAACACCATTACAGACGCTCATATGATCCTTATTCCCAAGAAGGAGAGCCCTATCACTATTAATGACTTTCGCTTGATCAGCCTTTTGAATACCTCTTACAAAGTCTTGTCAAAAGTCTTAGTGCAAAGACTTAGACCATTATTGAAAGACCTTATTGGCAATCATCAAAGTAGTTTCCTTCCGGGAAGGGGTACGTCAGGGAATATTGTTGTAGTGTTGGAGATAATCCATTCTCTAACTAAGAACCGTAGTAGGAAGCATGGCATGATCCTCAAGGTTGACCTAAGGAAGGCTTATGACAATATTTCTTGGAGCTATCTAGGGAGAGTTTTATTGGATATAAATCTTCCTACCCCTTTGGTTAGGTTGATTATGCATGCTATCACCTATGGGAGAGTCTCGCTTATTTGGAATGGAGAATTGCTTCCTTATATGATGACGGGTTAGGGTCTTCGCCAAAGAGATCCATTATCTCCATCTCTTTATATTGGTTATGGAAAGACTCTCCTATATGATTCAAGAGAAAGTTAATAAAGGGGGGTGGAGCCCCATTAGAGCGTCAAGAAATGGCCTTGTTATTTCTCACCTCTTCTTTGCTAACGACCTCCTTTTGTTTGTTGAGGCAATGGTCCTTAACTTGAGTGCGACCTTGGAATGCCTCAAAGAGTTCTTTGCTGAAAGTGGTTTGGAAGTTAACCCCACCAAATCTAGGATTTGGTTATCTCCTAAGACACCTTGGACGGTGAAATCATCTCTTACTTCAATTAGCAAGTTTACCCCTATAGATGACTTAGGGAGGTACCTCGAAGTTCCCACCATTCAAGGAAGGGTCAAGGGAGATTTCTATAATCATTTAGTGGAGAATGTTAGAAATAATCTGTGTGGTTGGAAAGCTAAGTCTTCGAGCATCACGGGAAGGAAGACTTCATTCAAACGGTTACTACGGCTATTCCTATGTACACAATATAGACGGCTTGGCTTTTCTAGTACCACCTATAGAAAGTTAGATAAAATTAATCGGAACTTCCTTTGGGGAAACAATGAGGAGGAGAAGCGAATTCACTTGGTGAAGTGGAATGCCATGTGTTCAACTAAGACGTCGGGTGGGCTTGGGATTCGCAGAATGCGAGAGAGCAATATGGCATTATTTGTTAAGTTTGGGTGGATGATGGTGAAGGAGAATGACCCTCTTTGGTGTAAAGTGATTAGATCTAAGTATCTCAATAAGGATAGTCCCTTTAATACCAAGAAAAGAGTTAGAGGATCTAATGTTTGGAAAGGCATTTGGAAGAGCAGGGATTGCCTCAGGGATGGTATCAAGTGGAGGGTGGGAATAGACAGGACATCGATTTCTAGAGGGATAAATAGGTGGGTGAAGGAAGACTTAGACTATGTTGTCCTCCCCCTAGGAAAGAGTTCTTCCCCAATTTAAAGTAGGGGAGTTCATTGATGATGAGGGCGGGTGGAAAGTGCAAGAGCTTAGGAGATAGATCACCGAGGATAAGATTGAGGAGATTTGTCGGATCATGCTCACGAGGAGTCGGAATGTGAAAGACACCATGATTTGGAGGGGAACTAGTCATAGAGAGTTTTCAATGACCAATGCCTATAGATTTGCGATTGCTAACCTCTCTAACAATCTGCTCAGTGATGAAAATTGGAGCTACATTTGGAAAAACAAAAGCCCAGAGAGAGTGAGGTTTTTTCTTTGCACAGCTACGTGGGGAAGATGTTTAAATAACGCTAAACGAAAGAGAAGGGGCCTGTCGAATAAGGATGCTTGTCAAATTTGTGGAGAGTGAGGAGACCTTGATCCACGTGCTTAGAGATTGCATGGATTCGAAAGAAGTGTGGCAAGCTTTGGGGGTTGAACATGAGGGGAGAGAAGAGTTTTGGGAAGAGAATTTGGTGAGGTGGCTCAAGCTGGGAGTTGGAGGCAATAAGAATTCCAGGCAAGGGATGGATGGGACTTTCTTTGCTGTAGTTGTGTGGATTTTGTGGAAAAAAAGGTGTGCTTTGGCCACGGAGAACAAGGAGGATAAACAATCTACTCTAAGGAAGATAAACTTCTTGTTCAAGGATTGATCAGAGGCTTTCGCAGCCAGAGGCATTAAGAGGGAAGTCTCAACGGCGTGGAAACCGCCCGACAAAGGTTCAGTCAAGCTCAATTCAGATGGTTCCGTTAATTCTATCTCTAATCATGCCAGTGCCAAAGGGGTCCTAAGAAGGGAGGATGGCAGCTGGGTCAAGGGCTATGACAGCAAGGGTGTGGGGATTAAGAGGTCTCAAGGTTGCCAAAGATATGCAGTTAACTAATATTCAAGTTGAGGTGGATTGCCTCCCTTTAGTCCTCTTGCTGGACAGTCACGAGCAGGAGAGCCACCCTTTTTTCCCCACCATTAAAGATTGCAGAATTGCTATGTAGGAGTCTGGAGTGTCCAGAGTGCGGCATGTATTCATAGAGATGAATTGTTGTGCGAACCGCCTTGTGAAGATGGGTAGGAAGGCTCCTAGAGGGGTCAGCTTACTGGAGCATTCGCCCTAGGAACTGCAAAGTCTTCCGCAGGAAGATGTTGTGGGCCTGGAAAGTAGTCGTGTAGGGATTGGGTTTGTGGTTAGCTTGGTTTTGGGGTCTGGCCTGTGGGCCTTGTTTCTCACTTGCACCAAAAAAAAAAAAAAAAAAAAAAAAAACAATAACAAAAAATCCACAACAGGAATCCACTTAAGTTGCTATGAAAAAAAATTGGTTAAATTTCACATGGGAATTTGACGCAAGGGTGTAAGAGAACTAAATAGCACTAGATTAACAAAAACAGCAGCAACAGAATATCCAGAGACATAATTTACAACCTTTGCATTTAGCTTACAGTAGCCTTTCATACTCTAAGTCTGCAACGTAAAACACTTGCAATAACGTCTCTTATCAATTTTCACCAATCTTTGAGGAGATCTCCAACAACATCCTTATAGCTGACTTTCTTTTTCGTTTTGGGTGCTGTATCAGGATCTACGGGCGGTTTCTGACTTGTACCTTCAATTTTCTTCATTCCAAGGCTTGGTATCATGTCTAGAAGCATGGCTTGAACTGGATCCTCCATAACTCGTAGCTTCTCAGGCGTCTTCTCAATCTCTAGGCATTGATCATTGCTACCACTTTCAACAATGTTGTGAGCTTTGTCTGAACATTCTCCTTGTTTAATATCATCTTCAAAATTTTGCTTGATTATCTCACCTGTCTCTGATGCCTCGGAATCTTCTACTGATTTAATGTCATTGGTTTCTTGACCTGTCTTACCAACAGAGGTAGCGTGGTTATAGTCTTCAATTGTTTCATCCTTGTCATCATTCATCTCATCTGTAGCACTTCTGTCAGAATCATTTTCCCATATTTTAGCACGTTTGTTCCCAGCCATTGCACGAGTTTTCCGAGCTCGCTTGACATTGTCTCTTCCTCTCCTTGTGCTCATGCTGGCAGGCCTTCCTCTTTTTCGTTGTCCATCTCCTCTTGTCAATGCTAAGGTTATTGAATTTCTGGATGCAGCTCTGGCACTTCCCTTTTTCTGTTCTTTCTCCAAGGTAGGGGCCACCTGCACAGCAATGACCAACCTAGACGGGGCTTCTTCCTCAGCAGCTTTTCTGTGAAGACCGTATGCATCGTTTTCCAGGATTCATTAGACAAAATTTAAGTTTCCCAAGCATATACAAGGATAAAATACAATCAGCTAAAATACAGCCCTAACATGCATCAGACAGCACGTTGATGGTACAATTCAGTTCAGTTCCCCTTACTAGTCTAAAATGCATGAATGAAGTACATGGCAGATGCAATGTTTTAGCAACTTGTGACAAATGCTTTCATGTTCCAATATTAGTATCAAGGGATCTTGTTCTACCACAACTAATAAGAAGCATATATCAATCCAAAAATAAAATGATGTGCAGCTTTGCAAAAATTACAAACAGCAAGCGAAATCAGTGGGTGAATCACAAGAAATGTGGGAAAAGAATTCAATGTAAGGTTTTTGTGCTAATAAAGTTGGCATGAACAGTATCTCCAATAACAAGCCCAAACATTCACAGCTAATTATTCAGTGCTTTGCCCTATTCTGAGTTCCCAATTCACAGGTTACAGAGGGTGCGTGCCCAAGTTATTTGGACAGGATGAAAACCAAAATGAGCAAGGCTTTTCTTTTTCCTTTTCATGATTAATGAGTAGCAGAAATGGAAAATTAGGATAAACTGATTCAATCAAACTTCATGCCAGTTCAATCCAAAATGAACTTCTACATCATATCCAATAATTAGGGGCCAAACAGGTTGAAAGCTGAATGCAACCAAATGAAGTCCTCAGTTGAAAATTCAATTTTTATCTCGCACAAGAACATACAGTTATGAGTGATTGTCAAGGAGAATGGGATATCATTGGATTGACAGTAAATTTAACTTTCCTCCATGCTTTGTTCATATACAGATTTAATCTAATTTCTAGATATTTGCTTACATTTTAAAGAGGTTTTCCCATTGATGTATGCACATAGCTGATATACGTGTACTGGCCTAGACCACAAAGTTTATGACATACATGAAACCTCTTTGGTAAAGGCTGTTACTACAACACCAAACAAAGGCAGTGGAAATATGACATAGACACAGCTATTAAAGCCACAATAGAATGTGAGAGGTCTAGATATGGTCATTACAACCAACACAACGCCATGACACTGCTGCGATGCTGCTGCAATGTGAAAAGGCCTGTTTGGATTTTCATTATGTAACATCTGGTACTGTTTTAGCTGCATCAGCAACCACGCTTTAAATCCATGGGTATTGTTGTTCCATTGAAAACAAAGGATCTATCACCTGAACAAACTAAACTAACATGCCAGCTGCATTAAAGTCGATGGAATCTCCATTACCTCACTCTTAGAGGAAGTTTTAATCCGCTGTATTCAGAACTTAACATTTTAGTCTTTCAATTTGAGCCAGGATTATCTACTGTGACCCTAGAATTTACACTCCTATTTTTTCCATTTAGTATTTCTGGTCTCCACATTTTTTAAAACAAACTTATTTTTCAATAGTTAGCCTTTTCCCCTATATTGACACATGGTTTTCTTAAGGAGTCCAATATTTATGTAATTTGGTCATATTTCCTGGTAGTTATATCTAACAAATTGATCATGTGTAAATTTTGTTCACATTTTGATGTTTAATGTTATATATCTTCAATTGTTTACTCACAATGGTTAAAAACTTTTATTTACGGCCACTCTTCCCTCAAATTGCATATGTTGTATTTCTTAGCATTAATTTCATCTACTATTGTTATAATTCAGATAACCATCCAATTACATAAGATAGTTGCATACATTATCTATCAGCACTAAAGTTAGTTAATAAAAGATGCAATCAATGATGTTAAAGATGGACCAAGTATAGTCCACATATGCAACACACGCAAACACACTAACAGTTTTGAATTGCTTAGGAACACCCTGTGGGGCATCCTAATGCTTAATAATTTTTCTAGATTACACACAATGATTAAAATTAAGCCATTTTTCTCTCAAATTTCATAACAATGTAGTTACTATTCAATAACCAAAAGAACAGATGTATCAACACCAAAGTTGCTGAGAAAATAATACATGCAGTCAATGATGCTAGAGATGGACAAAAGTATGGTCCAAGTAAATAGCAGGCCCATAAACACACTAATTGTTTCAAATAAGAAGAAAAATTCTATGGAGCATTTAGAGATACTAAAAGTAGTATATCTTTACAGCTTATCAACATGTTTAAATGTCACTTTTGTAATCCCAGCACATGTACTTCTGCTGGTATTTGTTATTTTCTGTTTGTCCAATTTTCTCCTTCGCTGGTAACGTAGTTACAGTAATATTGCTGGGATTTGTTACAATCATTATAATCATTGGCCATTGATCAGGATTAATACTAATGATTTGTTACAGGTTAGAAGACCATGTAAGGTCCCCTCTCCTAACATATGTATTAGGTGCCAAAAGGAGCAATATGATACCAAATCATCTTCTTCCCTTGTATATCTGCTAGAGCTCTATAAAATCGCCTTTTTGGCACTATGGACAAAGTTGAGTACATTCTGCCTTTTTTAGTGACATCCTTCTAATCAATTTCAGAGGTCGGAAAGACCAAGATTGGAAAAGGTTTTTGGATCTGTGCCATATTTGCTCTTTGTTGATACTTTTGGCTCAGGAGGAATTCCAAAAAACTTTAAAAAATTGATCTCTACCAATTTTTCTCATTTGCAATAAACTAGCTTTTTGGCTTCCTAGTTGGTTGGTGCAGTTGCCTTGTTTAGGGGTTTTACTTCTGCTCGGCAGTGGAAGAGATTGACAAGTTCTCTCTTGACCCCCAATCTTTTAGAATCTCATTTTGTTCCTCCACTTTTAGTAATATATTTCTATATTATATATATGACACATATATATATATATATATATATATATATATTGTTTTATTTTCTTTTTTGAGGATTACACATCCTTTGTAATTTTTTTTTTTTCTCTCTCCTATCTAATGAATTCTGTTTCTAGCAAACAAAAAAATAAGAATCTATCAAGTTTCCTCCTGGACTTTTGTATGTCAAGGTTTTCAGTTTTAGATTTGAGTTGTTTGTAAAGTACAAACTCACCTTTCTTCACTAAACAGCTCTTCAAAGACTTCAGGTTTCAAACTGTATGACTTCTCTTGCAACTTTTCCTCTTTCTCAAATGAGTCCTTCAACCATTGAGACCCAACAACATGCAATCTTCTGTTAGAAAGAGCATGCTTTTCTGCCTCTGAGAAACTGCACAAGCAATAATAGTTCAATTTAACACAGTGCACATAGCAGTTTGTTGACTAAAATCAGAAAAAGAATTATATATGTACATAAAATATATATATATATGTATAGGTTTACATACAAATCAAATACATAAAATTGGAAAGTAGAGTTGTTACTGGGAAGAAGAATAAAATAGAAAGTAGAGTTTGGGCTATAGAGATTTGGAAAGTATAGTATGATTTTGAGTACTGCACAAGTTTGTTACTCTTAAAAATTTAGGTGATAGTGTTACAATTAGATTGTGACTTGTTGGAGTTCACCCACCAAGGAGAGGCTTCTGTTAGATGGTTTACCACTGTAGCCGGGGACAAACTGCCAAAGGCATGGGTAGTTTAAAGGGAATCCTACATCATGCATGAGGGTGAACATTGATAACCAAAAGGAGACAACATTGTCAAGGGATGTCGTTTCTTTGGAGTGGGTGAGTTGAGAAGACTAGCCTTGTGGTAGTAGTTAGTTGGGTTAGCATGGTTGAGTGAGGGTGTAATTAGGTTACACGAATGGTTATGGTGAGTGAATGTAAGGATGGTTGGCTGGTTGTAATGATTGAATAGCATGAAATGATAATGATAGTGAAAGATGATGGTGAATGCCGGCATGTTGGCCAAGTTACGCAAATATTGTGTTTGATAATTAGTTTAATTTCTGCTATGCAAGCAAAATAATTATGGAGCAATTTTCCCGTACAAATGGTAGCAAAGCCCTATAGTGCGCCTGCAAAGCAAGTATTTTTCACGGTGGATTTCATGGTTGCACGAATGGAAATCAAGATAAGAAATTGGCAATTTGGCGAATTGTTCATAGCATGTGAGGTTTGAAAATTTGATCAAGCAAAGAAATTTGCAGTGAAGAGGAGTTTGAGTTGGAGGCAATGATTTCTAATCAAACTCACACATAAAATAGAAAACAAAATTTTGGTCGAAAGAAAAAATAAAGTAGGAAGTGTTTGGATTTGCTGGGAGAAAAAAGGTGTGGTTGACTGCATGGAGATCTGGAAAGTAAAAAGAGAACTAAGAATTTGAAAAAAAAAAAAAAAAGTGTGATGCACAAGTTTCTTATTTCTGTAAATATTTGGAGATTGTGTTAAAATTAGATTGTTGTTGATTAGAGTTTCCCAAAGTAGGGTAGTAGCATGGTAGCAGGTTTACAAAAGGAGGGGATATATGCCGAAGTAATACTACCAAAAGAATGTTCAGTTTAAAGTTGAATCTACATCATGTGCAAAGATGTCAGTCAACCATTGGTAACCGCTTGTGTGATTGCAATTTTGTGCAAGGTTATGGGAGTGATTGTGGGGATGCTTAATTGATTGTAATTATTGAGTGGTACGGAACAGTAATGATAGTGGACGATAATTGTGAACATAGGTATACTGCTGTGCCACAACATTTTGGTGTGATTGCATTATGGTAGAACAATTGTCCCTAACAATAATAAGAGATTATCATAACAACATTTCTTTACTCTAGTCATCTCTATTTTCTACAAGAATACGAAATAGCACCAGAGTCAGTGGCCTTACTCTCATTTTTCAGAGAGCACTTGTAGAGGCCAATAAGACACTCTTAGTACATTTAGTGCATAACTTCTTAGTAGTTTTATCAGCCACAACACGTCGCAATGATATCTAATGAATCAAGCTGGTGACATAATCATACATTTCTTCGTGTCTGATAAGATAGTTTACCTATTTAGCAGAGTGTCAAAGTTCACACCAAACCCTGGTACTGAGAAAACAACCAAATGGGTAGCATGAGAAAGATCATCACTAACTTCGCCACCACCCTTGGACACTTCAAGCTTCATCCTTCTCATTGTAATTTTCAACAGTACTTCATAATCTGTGCTTCTTCTAAACAAAGAAATTTGCCTGATATAAGTTATAATGATAACTATGGAAGTTAATGTATTTAATATCCATATCAAAACTGATATCACCAGAATGTTTGAGTAAGAAGATAATATGCCGATCTTACAAAGGCTGCAGCAGAAGATAAAAGTACATCCTGCAACCATGAAAGCGACACCATTCATCTCTTGGACAATATTTCTTCTTATAATATTCAATAGTTTGTAAATCTTGCAATCCATCCACATTGCTCATAAGCTGAAATGAGAGAATAATTTGCCTATGTTACAAAATTATCTCAACCATGTTCAATAAGGGCTCACCGGTGCACAAAGTGCTCCCCGGCTTAGTGCGGGAGGAGGGGGAGAGTGGGATATATGTATGCAGCCTTCCCCTTGCATTTTTGTAAAGAGACTGTTTCCACATCTCAAACCCATGACCTCGAGGTCACCAAAAGAGCAACCCACCGTTGCGTCAAGGTTCGCCCTCATCTCAAACATGTTCAGTAGGTTACCAAAAGAAACTAGAGGACTAACATACAACCTCATTTGCCATAATTTCTATATAGCATACAACCACACAGCTAGTTTGTTTTAAACTTCATAAACAAGACACATTCTCAAGTTCCTCTTGAACTATCACAATTTTAAAATTGTATGGCTCCGAATAGTTTAACAACTTCTAGTATAACAAAACCACAATATCTGGCAAATGCATACCTGTTTGATGTCATGCATGTCAAGATCCAAGTAATATGAGTCAGAAAACTCATCAATATCTTCTTGCATCCTCCTTTTTGAAGCATCAGAGAGAGAAAGGAAGTACCTTGAACAGAAAATTCCATCAGCAAGGCTTTAGTTATCAGAGATTTGCTGAGGGCATACCTATAGCTTGACTTACTTAGGCTGCAAGTTGAGTAGCTTTTTCTGTGAACAACAGTTGAGGACCCAAGAGTAATTAATTACATCTCCACGAAGCTTTGCAGCCTGATACCTGATTCCTGCAGGTTTTACATTATTTCTGAAATTTCTAGTCAACACAGGAAAAGAGAAGGAAAATGAGAGAGAGAGAGAGACCTTTACTTTCAGCCGCAATACAATGTGTGACAGAGTTATTCAGATTCATTGAGAAATTCCCCCCATTTTCAACCACAAGTTTGTGCAAGGTATCCAATGAATAGGTTAGTGGGACATTAACAAAGTCTATTTAAGTCAAGGAAAATATAAGAAAAGCATAAAAAGAATCCCAATCCTGCAGAGAACAGGATCATTGAGGACAGAAGAGTGAACTTCATTAGAAAGAGCCAAGTGCAAACATGGAGTGACCATTTCAAGCTTATTATTATCATTTTCGAGCACACCCTCACAACATGATGTCACTTCAAGCAAATTACTAAAAGGAAATAAAATATATATGGTAATTAAACATCCAGAAAATATTTTTGTTTACTTCCACTCCAGACACTAATAGTAATGGCAATACAAATGAACAGGGATATTTGGTTCAGTGTGTTTTGCTAAGTTATTCACACGAAGATACAGGTGGAAATTCCTGCAAAGCTGAATAAACAATAGGTGCACGTATGGAATATCCACAACAATTCTTGGTGCCTTTAGCACAACATAAAATGCAGGAGTGACGACGGTTCATAATGTTCTGAAGTGTCGGACACATGGCACAAAACACAACGCATGACAAACTCAAGGATTCTCATGTTTAAAAAATGAGTATATTTAAAACAAAGTATTATACATTCTAAAAAATCAACTACTACGATCGTACAAATCAATAAATATGATGTTGCACGCATATTTCTTATTCTTAAGAAACCTCATTTATGATCAACTTTATTATGAGTTTTATAATACCCTTATTAAGTTCATCAAATGATCAAGTACCAAGGAAGTATCCTAGAATTGTCAAAGTGAAATGTTGAAAAACTTGGAGACACGTAAGGCAGGTCCAGAGTGTCTACATGTTTTCAACATGATGTTCGAGTGGCATATCTGAAAACCTGTACAACATCAACATGGCATATCTCCAGAAGTTTCCGCATGATAGAGGTTGTTATCAAGCAATAAATAGAGTGGCATTCACAGTATTAGGAACAAATTATGATAAAGAATATTACGAATTGGAAAATCAAAAAATATGCCAGGAGTGAGACTGATCAGCGGAGTACTGGTACATTAATCTAATTAGTGACAAAATATAGACCAATGAAGAAACAATGAACAGAGAACCATGCATATCTTTAGGCAGGCAAAGCCCAAGACACAGACACAAATTTTGAACTTAAATGCATTTAGAGCAAGCAGGTGCCACCTTTTGTGACACTACTGAACAGAGAAGTTGATCTTCTACTGGAGTAGAATGTTGGCAGTTAAAAATTAATAAATAAGGGATATGGAAAGATGGGAACACCATTTGCAGGATACAAAACATCATATTTGAAAATATCAAGCTTTCTTCCTTAACATTTGAAACATCTGTCTGAATAAAATGAGAAGGCACGACAGAAACACTGCTCTTTGCACCCCTTGATAATCTTATGCGCTTGGGTTTGCTTTCCTGTGGGGCTTCAGTACCTGTTCCCTTATGTGTTGTACCATTGCTTGAATGTACCAACTCCACAAAGGCTGAACGCAGTGGACAAATTTAAATATTTAAAGCTTGAATGGCAGCAAAAGTTAGTTGATAAAATAGACTCATAGAGCCGAGAATAAGTGACTACATAATGTTACCATTGTGAACTGAAAGTGCAGTAAATAACCCTAATCTAGCATTCTAATACAGTATGCTCTTACACTGCACATCAAGACACTCATGCCAAGGTTTGTCACATCTGACCCTGTCAATACGCGGGAATCTCAAGCTGTACGGCGCGGCAAAAACCTAAGAACAAGCCCACCAACTCAATTACCCTTGTGAATGTAACTAGTTGAGATGGACTAGGAATATCCATTTTTTTCATTGCATTCTACTCAATAGAGTAGACAAAAAATCCAGGAATCAAGATAAATAATGTAACAGAGTGAAGCCTTCATACAGAGTTCACAGAAGTCTCATAGCATGGTTCCGGTTTCATACCTCAGACCTTATTGTTCGAATATCACTCGTAATTGACAGTATAATTGACCTACAGAATGAATGGTGAAAAAAAATAAAGTAAATAAATAGATATGGTAATAGAATAAGAGCATCAATTGGTAATGGTGAGCGAAGTTTGTTGGCTATTGTTTATATGCCCAACAGGTTTATGCAAGCAGAAAGAGGGGGGGAAGCATCAATCAAACACTAATTCATATCCACTTGAAACTAAAATAAAAATACTAACTTCTCAGGGCTATCAATCCAAACATCTGGTCTTTCCTTTGAATTATTTGTTACTTGGTAAAAACTTGGAGGAGACTTCTTCGGGTACTCATTTTTCCTGTCAAAATACATCAATGGAATTGATCACACGAGTTTTCATGCCAGTTCATGTTCAAATTTTGTATCATCAAAAATGCATTTCATTTTGGCAGAAGAAAGAATGATATCTTGTTGAAAACATGAACAATTTAACATTCACATGCTCGTAATTTCAAATTCAATTTTATCATTAATGAGAAAATGAAGTTGAAGCCATGTTTGAAAGGTATAGTTTGTAATGTTTATCATCATCATCTAATTTATCTTTCTATACAATTGGATGAAAATTAATAAAGTTTTGTTTATCCCATTGCCGCAGTGATTGCTGGAAAGGAGAAGTTAGAAACAGAGAAGAGAAGCATAGAATTGTAAATAGAAAAATAGATGGGGGAAGGAAAGTAGAAAAATAAGAAGAGAGACGAACTAAAAAAAAGAGAAGAGCCAGGGAAAAAAAAGGATATGAAAATGGAACAGAAAAGAGGAGAGCAGGTGTAGGAAGAGGAGTAGAAGAAAACAGAAGCAGACAAAAGGTTAAACAAGAAGAGAACCAGCCACTAGAAGAAGATGAAGTGGCCAAAACTAGAAACAGGACTTTCAGAAGTTTTATTGCATCATATCTGAGACAGTGCCATCCCATGTATGCAATCATAATGGCTGAGAAAGAACTAAACTAGTCTTTCTGCAACTAAAACAGAGGCAAACATAAGGCACTAACCTAGGCACCTAGGTGAGAAAGGCGCCCCCCTCACCAATGGCAACAACACCTGGAACCATTCAAGGCAGAAGCCCTACATCGCCTGGTCTTGGCCCTTAGGCTAACCAGGTGCTCGCATTTGACAATGCCGCTCAAGAGGCCCTCAGGCAAAGTGCCAAAAATAAAAAAGAAGAAAAAGAAGAAGAAGAAAGAACAGCTCGCATTTTGTGCCCACGGAGCAAGGCAATAAGATGCTTGTGAGCACCTTGATGAAAATTAATCGATTGAGTACTTTCCAGGTTTTAATTGTTCTTACTCCCTGCCCTTTTACTTCTTATCCTTATTCTCTTTCTCATTTGGGTCCAATTTTGTCCCCTTTCATTCTTATTATAGAGGATACCTAGTGTCCAACCCCATAGAAGAGTTGAGTCGTTGGTGAGTAACAGTGAGAGAAAGAGAGTAGGGACTGAAGAAGAGGAAAAGAGAGAAGAGAGGCAGAAAGAGAAGAAAATTTAAATGAGAGAGAGAGAGAGAGAAAGAATTCTTCACGATTAACAACTGTCAATTATTCCAATAAAGATAGTCCGTCTTACAACAAGGTCTTAAAACCCTTCTTAAGACTTCATAAGCCTAAGTCCTTCAAAATGAAGTCCAGTCCTAAAATGCGAGGAAAAGTAAAGGAAGAGAAATACAAGCAAAATACAATAAAATGGAAACGAACATGCAGCCCTAAAGTTCACCAAAATTACAAATAAGCTCGCAAGAAGATATGTCCTAGATTGTGATTAATCCCAGCTAATTCTAGTGTGAATTAAGTATGCCTATGTAGTGCGGGTTCCCCCACAATAATTCACTTTAAGCCTCAGGTAATTTCTGCAGATATTTCTCTCAATAGATCTGCTTCTTTGGCCCCTGTGCCACCACCACTTCAGTAGCCATCAGGGAAAAATTGAAGTTCTTGATGACCAGAACATTGCTTCTTCTAATGAGCAAGGTCACTGGTATGTCGTTTGTTAGAAAAATCAGCCTCCTCAAATCACATATGGATCGCTAAAGAAAAATTCCATCACTTGGATCCCAACTTCCTCAAGCTTTATCAAGCTCTTCACTCTCCAGCAGCAAGTGCTTCTCAGTAAGGTGGGATTGATTGGGAACCCAAACGATAAGCATACTTACAGGTGCAGGCACAAGAATTAACTCAGGATTTAAGACATATATGATAGTTCTTTTTATAGGATAAATTATGTAAATATTCAATAGGATAAATTACAAGTTGCATCATGGTGTTTACTCTTGATAAAACTTTGCTGCCCATCGTTTAACAAATTACACTTTGCACCCTAACATGGTTTTTATAACACTTTGCATTATGGGCTTAACAACGTTAAATTTTCCATTACATTTTCACAAAAATCCCCAAAAAAAAAGACACCTTGACAAAAGTGGACTTTCGACACCACGCATGGTTTTTTTTTTTTTACCTTTTCCTTTTTTGTATTCATCTTCTTGCTCTCCTCTCCTCCATCTCCCCCTCTTCCTTGCTTGCAATCGACACCAAACTCCTCATAATCATTTTATCAGTTTTTCATCCTAAATACCCATGTAAACCCCCAAAGTACAACTCTTTTCCATTCTACAACACCTCTCTCTCCATACCTACCAAAGCAAAATCTCTAATTTCACACCTTACACTCACTTAAAAAATTCAACAATTAACTAAGAATACCTCTTCAGTTCCTAGATCAGGCATCCGATCATATGTCTGATGGTCAGAATCCCTTCATGGGATTGCCAAAAATGTTCCTGTAATTTCATTCACAGGAGACATAACATCAGCCACTGTTCCACAAGTCACTTTAACTGCTGGTGCTTCCAATAGAAGTCTATGGTTTTCAATTGCGTTTGGGATTGCTATTGAGGCACATGCAATGTACAATGTTAGGCAGGCTAGGTTGAATTTTTGGGATCCAAATACCAACATTCTCCCTTCTTTTGCTCTCACTCTCACTCTTATATGAGGAATCAGAACATCCTCTTGACTTGTTGCGAGTACCATGAACTACTTCCACTTCCTGCAGTATTAAATTGAAATAGATTGAGAAGGAAATTGATTTTGTTTTTCCTTTTTACCAGATCTCTATCAATCAAGTTCTCACGATCTTGGCAACACATAAAGACTTGCCATTAAAACACTTCGGACTTTGGCGCAAGAGAAGAACTTGTTTCAAAGAAGATACGAGTCTGAAAAATTCTATACAATAGACAATAGTCTCACTATCCTTTTTTTTTTTGGTGGCTGACTTCCACATGGGTCCAATTCCATTTGGTTTGGCCCCATTATATGAAATTACCCTTCTCTTTCTCCAACTCTGCATCCTTGGTCTTTTTTTATTGGTATTCTTCTAATTTTACATTTTAGATGATATTAACATGAAAATCATTATAAATTATCCAAATTATTTTTGAATTTGGGAAGACCCAATAGCCAATTTGCCTCAAATTGCAGCGCTTTCTAGGTTTGTGAAAAAAGTAATTGGAGGGCCTGTAAGAAAAGATGAGACTGAGAGTTAAGAGATGAAAGGTTGTTGTAGTGAGACAATAAGCTGAAATCTCTATTTGTTTGGAGAGTGAAGATCGGTTTATGACACTTGAACTTCCTGCTCCTAACATTGACATGGCTTCCATCTCCATACCTCTCTCTCTCCCCCCCCCCTTTTTCAGTGCTCAAAGTGCATAGACAGCATATAAGGATTTGGGTTTTAGTCAATGGGAGACGGGCAAAGAGATGGGGTTTGGGTCGAGAAGGGTTTGGTTAGGGAGAGGGAGGGACAGAGAGAGAGATATTGAAAAAAAAAATATATATATATATATATATGGAGAAGTACAAGGTCATATTTGACTATTCACGATATTTTGATTCATGTTTCAACCTTTTTAGCAGCGTTGACTAACAGAAGTTGCAGTGTTATGAGAAGCTAAATGTCAGGGTGCAAACTGTAATTTATTAAAGGACAAGATGCATAGTGTTAATAAAAAAATAAATGTCAGGATGCAACTTGTAATTTACCCTATTCAGTATTATTGTTAAAACAAATAGAAAAAACTATCTAATATGTTTCAAATAAATTTACCAACATAATATTATTTCAAGTTTTTTATTATCCATTATTTGGTTCCATTTTAACTTCAAAAAAATAAAAATCAAGAATTGCATCCACCTGGAGAGAGGGAATTGTCTAAAAGTGATGTGCCTAGTAGAGATGAAATACTAAAGAATGTGAAAACAGCTAAGACACCCAATGCATTTCTTCAATGTGTCATACAATTATAAGTCCGACAAAAGATGGCTCATTTCTAGAAGGAATGGAATAATAGAAGTTGAGACAGAGAGACAGAGAGACAATGAGAGATAAAGATAGAGAAATCAGCTGAAACCATAACAGACTTAAATATCATGTTCATGTGCAAACCATGTCACATGAAACTAGTAAATTCATATAAACAAAAGTTACCTGAAATAGGGCTTCAATTTGGTTACAACAGCATCAAGCTCCTCATCAGAAAGTCCAGTACCCACTCTACAGAACGAAACAAATCTGCAACGAGAAGCATAACTGTGATCACTTTTAAGACATTCGCAGAAATAGCATTCATCTTTCCTTTTCATTTTGGAAGTTACAGAATGTGTGTGTGTGTGTGTAAGAGAGAGAGAATACAAAGGTGAACATAAGATATTCTCCTGGGCCGGAGTTTATTCATCAAACATGCACCTAGGCACCCTAACTAGGCTCTTATTATGTTGTCATTTGGTCCAACATAGTGGTACCACTTCATCCCAGAAATTTGGCCCACAACTAACAACATAACACCCCACCATTGCATTAGAATTTTGAATCAAATTGTTAATGCATTATGCAAAGTTCCTCCCAGTGTATGAGTTGCAACTTATCAACAATAAGTACTTCATACACAGCGGTCAGATTTCTGGCCTGGGAGTTACATCGTGTCAAAAAATACATTTGCATTCAATTAGGGTGTCTTCATTAAATACTGAACCACAATTCCTGTGCAGCATCCATCTTTTGAGGGTGGAGCAGAACTAAAGAGATAAAAGGAGAGGAGAGTGAGAATGCATGGAGGAGAAAACAAGCGGAGAAGGGATAGAAGGCGCAGGAAAGGGGAGAATGAAGAGAATCAGTCAAGATAGCAAGAGACATTCTTCCTGGTTAAGCTTTCAATCTTTCATCAACCAACTTGCAAGACCTAAATTGCATCCAATACTCAATAACTAATATGACAAACAAAATCCCAAAAAACAAAAGCCATTCAAGATGTAAATGAAAGAAAATACAACCCCAAATAAATTTCAAAATATCAAAATTAACCCTAAATGCCAATCTTCAAATTTTGTACAAGGTTTCACCTATTCCATATTTAAATTACAACACTTTGTAAGCTATAATTTCAAAAGGAACTTTTTCGCTTTTTACACCTCTGTTTATTAAGATAAATTTCAAAGCTGCTGTTATTTCTATTAAATGTTCCTATTCTCATTCGCTGTTTGACATTTAAGAGGTCTTTATATGAGCAAAGAATCTCTATCGAGACATCTAAATGCAATTGACACCAAATCAGAGTCAACTAATATCCAAAGCCTCAACCGACCTCCTGGGATATGTGTTTGGAGCTGCACGCTCAGCAAGGCCCACCAGAAACTGAGCAACCTGCATTACAAAGTGGCACTGAAGGATCAAGACAAACATGAGGACCAAGGCAAACATGAGTCAGAAGTGGGCATTCAAGGGAAAGTAACCTCTCCTCCATGACGTCCAGAGCCAAAGTAACCCCCTACAAGTAAACAAAATAATATAATCCATTAACAGAACATCTGATAATTACAAATGAGACAAATAAAAGGAAAACAATTTAGAACCAAACCTATTATAAGAACATCAAGATCAGAACCAGCCTGAATGTACTCAGGTTTTAACTTCAACCACTTCCCACTGCGATCACTAGGTTCCCATTTGGAACCAAGATCTTTTAAAACAATTCCTTCATCTCTAAGAAAGACCAAGTATACTGTTAGCAAACCTCTAAAATTTAACCATTATCAAACTATTTCCGAGCAGTGCACCTTGAATCTATAATCTGAAAAACCAAACACAGTTCAGCAACGATGAAAGGGCAATAAGAAATTTTAAATGAAATGCAATAACACACTCAATAGATTGAGTACTTCAGGCATGAGTTCATAATGTCTAACAATAATCATGTGCAACATGCAGTGACATGAACAATTGCTCTATCTTATTCTTGTAGATAGAAAAAGGAATTGCATTAGATGTGAGATAGAACATACATAGGACTCAAAGCATAAGAAATCATCATAATCAAAAGAAACAAAAATCAAAATACAAATTAATGATCAAGCTGTCAAATCCCTCTTCAAATGTTCTAGAGTATATTTATAGACTCCTAATGCATGAGATACTGTGCCATGACATGAACTGCTCTATAAATAGCTGTCATTCAGTTATAAGAATATTGAAAATAATTGTTATTAATAATTGATTTGTAAAAGTTCAAAGAGCATAGCTAATTTTTCATATACCTGCTCAGCAGCAATCAGTTTAAGGTTCAGGCATAGCATTATTGTGGCATACCTCACACAAAGAAACCAGAGGAGGTTGTAAGCTATTCTGGTCTGCTATACCTAGATTAATTTAATGTAAGATACCCACCTTCCTATTTGTGTTAATAATTCCATTGCCAAGATGAGGGTCAAGGTCAAAGATTACAGATCTTCTCCTCCATCTTTTCTAGATCCTCCATTGTACTTTCTTCCACAAAATTACCAATCAAAATCCAGCTTCCAAAGAACAGCTTACAGCCATTTTAAAGGACTCATTACCGCAGAACAACCTTTTCACTTTTTCTTCCTTCCCACTTGAAAAAGTTATCTTTTGGCTTTTTTCAGTTTTCTGATGGGTGAAAAATGAGAAACAGAAAGAAAATGCTTGCTTCAAGTTTTAGGAAGCCTCCTAAGAATTGGAGTCTAATTTGTGATGTAGTGCTTTGTCCACAAGTATCAACGGGTATCTCGGTACTATTCTGTTCATGGAATGCAGGTGAAGAGGGGGAGCCAAGAATTACTCTAATGCACCCTGGTTGGAATGGAGACTAGTAACTCTGTCAAATCTTTATAGTATTTGAACTCAAGAAGAGATGACAGGGCCTCTCCCTCTAAGAGGCCTTCTAAGATGGTAGTTAAGGGGAAACCTCAACTCAATTTAATACAAGCCTTTATATGAAGTAGGGCACCGAGGATTTACTGAAAAGCTTCATGATATGTGCAAGTGCTTCTTACCACATCTATTCATACAAAATCGTAGTACAAAACTAGGGACTCGATCCTATAAGTTCAGAAGACAGGTCTACAGGTTATAGCTAAAGCATTCCGGTAGTAGTATATAAGGAACACATGATATTCACTAAATTTTCTCGTCTTGCTTGCTTATTTTACTTAAATATATTCGAATTCTCTCTAGATTCATAGATTCTCAGACCGGCATTAAAAATAATAATAGTTGAAAAAAAGATTTTCTTGTTAAACCAATTAGCACAATAGGCATCATGAAAAGAAGTTCTCTTGATTCAAGTATTCAACCATTTCATTTTCAGAACCAAAATTTTCAATTTCTTTTCCAATTTTCAACTCCATTACATGATTGGATCCAATTTGCAAAAACAATGATGTAAAAGATTAAATGATAATGAAATGAAAACACTGAATTTGAACAAATACAGTGGTCAAAAGATAGGAGGAAAACCACCATTACAGTAGAGAAGAAAGAAGATTGTGAGACGAAATAAAGATTTGAAGGAGGGTTGCCAAATTAAAAAAGAAACATCATATGTGAAAGAATCCACATTTAAAAACTCAATTTTGGCTTTCGAAGATTGAAATAACTGAGATATTAAAGTGGTGAAGTTTACTTTTAATAATGATATATATAGTGTAAAAATGAACTGATGAAGTGAAACATAAGATGTGTATTTGATAAAGCACCAGAAAAACTGTGAGAAATAGTTTCTGTTCATTGGCTGGAACTAATGCTCTTAGGTAATGTTGCGAGACGAAACCGCCTCAAGTAGTAGGAAGTTGAGATGGGCAGGATGCGAAGACCTGAGAGAATTCCCTCGGTTTGTGTTTTTACAATATAACCTTTATTATTTATGTTGGAATAGAAAGAACCAGCAGCAATGAAGGGAATTTTTTACTAAGAAAGGGACTAACATCTTTTTTAAATTGAGAAACAATTATATTGAGAGAACAAACAATACAAATAGCTCAGAGCATGAGAATCTTTGGAGGCTAAAATGTACATAAAAGCAAAGGGCTAATGGAGAACAGTATCCCTCTTCAAGTTCTCCACAGCATTGCCCTAAAAGACCTGAAAGCGTGAGAACAAGAAGAACCATAGAAAAACAATCTTGTCCTAAAGAAAAGAGTGACAAAAGAAATCAAATGCAACATGCAAACGTAAAAGGTAAATCAGCACTATTTTGCACTTTTTTAATACAATGTTTTACTTTACACATAAAACCTTGAAGCACTAATATTGTATGTGCAAAGATCTAGACAGATATGAAAGCAAAAGTTGCATCTCTGCATCTCACCCTAAACTAGTTCTTGGAAAACCAAACCCCATTTGCTTTCTACATGCCCAAGTTTGGAATCCAAACCAGGAATTCTTAGTTAAAATAAGTAACCAAAAAACGTGCTACCATTTTTGGGTCAGAACTGAATCCACCTAACCAGCTGACCCCAACTAAATGAGATAAGCTTAGTTGTAATTATATCCACCGAACCCTGTTTTGGGCCCTCTCAAATATTTCCTAAACTAAGCATAATTGAGACAGAATGAGGGTGCCTGCTATTGATCCAATGAATCAAAAACTATAGTCTAATGAAATAAACTTATTTACTCCATGCATGGAACAAAATGAGAACAATAGAGGACAAGAAAGCAACAGTAAGTTGGTCCAGTCCTTGTGTGTGAGAGAGAGAGAGAGAGAAGATGTCTCCATATGAGTGGGAAAGACTGCTTACCTATTCTCAATAATTTGTTTAAAGAAACTCTCGACATCATCCACACTCTGAGCGATCATCGAACAAGGAGGTTCCCCTAAAAGATAACAGGAGATTCAAGCACAAGAAGGCAGTTAGTAAATTGTCAATGAGGTTCACCTATAAAGCAGAACACTTTAAGATGCAAGCATCCAACACCATTTTGGATATGATAACTAACTGAGGCTTGCCAATATGCATTAAATATGCATGCCAAAGATTAATTTATAATTCTTCAAACACTGGATACTTCTTTGAATCATGTCAAATACTCAAAAGGGACTACAAGTAGCCAATACAAACACATACTTTGAAAGTTCTTATAGGTTAAGATGTTTATTATAATCCTGTGGAAGTTCTATTAAATAGTAATGATTTGAATAAGTTCCGAGTGAAATGTCTATCTACCATACTTATTGGGAGCATACTTTCAGTTCCACACATTATCCTGTTTCTGAAAATCAACCCAGCATGTTCTCAAGCAAAGTTGCATCCTTCTGCAAGCCTTATATACACAGTTCTACAAATAAAATCCACAAGGAGTCATCGACCACAGAGTAGCACAGGGTAGTTAGATGTTTGGTCACTATCAAGTGGTATAGTACATTCAAGCAGCTAGTAATCATCATCCCTGAAATAATTGCTTCAGGCTTGTACATCTAAATGAAACTTCTAATTTGCTCAGTAAGTTGGATTAAGAACAATGAACATGAAATGAACTCAACCTGGAAGATGCACATGCTAAAAGTCTAGAGAAACAAGAGCTTAGGAAGTGGAACAACATTACTGCATTCGACCATCCCTCTCCCCTTTCTATTCTTTACAGGGGCCATAACAACCATTTTATTATCAGAAGAGCCATAACAGACATTACAGCTGCAACATTGCCACAACAACGCCACAAAGTTTAAAAATCCAGCAATTTGTGATAAGCAAGTTCTATAACATTACGCCTAACATTGTTATAGCATGGTGCAGTCACTACTGCAATTTTCCATGCTACAGCAGTTTTTAATTTCTAGCAGGGATAACTCTTCAATTTATGGCTGTCAACTTGCCAAATCTCTCTCTCTCACAAATGGAAACCCTTGCCCACACTATGCAACATTTCTAGATATTTTGAATGCAAGATATATATTATAAAAAAAAAAAAAAAAGATATTTGACTATCCCCTATTTTCCACAACTTTTTGCAGAAAATATTATTTGGGTTTTAAGTATTTTGACAGAATGGAATATTCAGAACCAAGATTTGTTTTCTCAAATACTGTTTAAAGCAATTCACAACATCTTACCAGAAGGACAATGAGCATTAAGACCACCATTTGGCAATAAAATTTCTAAACGACCCTTCAAAGGTTTTACCACTTTCCGCAGAAGCTCATGCCTTTCTTTCAAGCTTTGATGGATCACACTTGTATCTCCAGCATAAAGAATATCAAATGCAACGTCTAAGCATATTCCATAAGGTCAACAAAAGTTATCCAACCCTTGCGAGTTCAATCAAAGGACAAAATGTGGGTATACAATCTATCAGCATTTGAACAACTTACAGCACTAAAGCAAATGCCTGGACCACAATGAAGCATTTTGCGTCCAGAAGAAAGGATACAACATAACTGCACAAGGAGAAAATATTAGTTAGACTTTGCCGTAGGAAGTGCTCAGAGAGGTTCTATGAATAATTTTTTATATAAAAAAAAAGGTAGGGTTCAGATCAAGAAACCTGCCGGTCACTTTCAAGACCTTCCCTCGCTGCCTTGGCTGCAAATACAAAATGTTAGACAAATTAAAAAGGCAGCTTATCACAAGCCCAGTATCTACAATATGCACATGAAGTGGAATGAATATATATAACACCTATCTCCTGATTTGACCCAAACTCAGCAAAACGATTTGTGGAGGTATTCCAGACCAGCATTTCACCATCAAGTATACACCTAATAACAATTGTAAGGAATAGTAAGTTCACACATTTTTTTCAATTAGTTTGTATAAGGAATATAAGGACACATAATTGATACTGATAAATGAATCTAAATCACAGTCTTGTAACAGAGCCACTAGCTAAGCTATGAAATGCAGCAACTTACAGCAATTTTAAGACTATAATCTCCGAGGTGAACTGGAATAAAAAACATGTCTGAACTAACAAACTACCATCCAATGACAATCCAAAATCATTTATCACCAAACAATTTTTTATTCTTAACCAACATATATCAACAAATGATTAGCATTCAAAGGAGTATCAAGAGCTTAAAAGTTGAAAATTACATATCTTGTTAGATTGATAAAAAGAAGATTAAACAGAATAATCTAGAAACTGAAAAGGAACACACGTCTTATGTCTAGATAATAAACAGCTTGAAGTTATACAAGCATTACAAGAACTTCATGAGAACAAACATTCGGAACTCATCTAGTCAACTCTCAGCAGGAACTTGTTCTTTCCATTGTTGCATTAAGTAATAAGGAACGCTAAAACACCCAACAGAGAGAGAGAGAGAGAGGAAGGTGCTTTCTTGTTAACCTCATTTCATGTATATGTATATGTATATGTATATGTATATGTTATATGGTTAGAGAGAGAGAGAGAGAGAGAGCGAGAGGGAGCACCATAAGCCTACAGGTCATCCTCGGATAACGACGAATACATTGTAAGGTGATCTTTCCTCAGAATTTTGTCTGCTTTGATTAGTGTTTCTCTTCCATATCTTATTCTTCATATTTAGCCACCATCCAAATCACCCCAATTGGTTTATTACTGACATTTGATCCCATCAACATCACTCAACACCTCCCATCCCGCTACCACTCTCAGCTACTTTCCAAGACCACAGTCACAATCACCACTGACCATCCATTCTACCACCGCCTATATTGCTGCTGCCACAGTAACCAACCACAGCATAAGACCCATCACCGGCATCTACCTGTTGATACCTCTGTATCAACCACTTACAAATACCATATCCCAACTTGTCACCACCTTCAAGGCTCACCCCGATAAGTGCACCACAACCCACTGCTATGTACCCTCCAGGATTTTTATGCTGTCATTATCTGGCAAATGCATTGTGTTCAGAAGTTGGAGCATCCCATCAAATTGCATAGTACAAATGCAAAATAGTCTACCATTCTTCCTCCTTTCCACAATGAAAGCACTCGTTACCCATCTCTCCTATTCTAGCAGTCAACTAGTGTCAAAATTCAGAAGCCTCTGAAACCAAGCAGACACTGAGGCCCAAAGAACCACCTCTGTATGGAAACAAATATTACAATGGGCTTCCATGATTATCTCACTTTCCTTACCTCAGATAGCCTGATGGGAAGTTTTGATCTCAACCAAAAAGGAGAAAAAATAACAAAAAAAATAAAAAATAAAAATCACTATCCTTTACATCACCCCACCCCCAAAAAGGGGGAAAGTAAACAAAACAAAGGCCAACATTTTCAAATTCACCTCCACCCGACACAAGATCTGAAATTCAAATGCATTCACTCCATTTAAATTCCAGCCAGTCGTTGTTACCATAGTGGTCAGGGCCATAACAATTTTGGTCACAACATAAAGGAAATAGCTCATTGCAGATTGATGGCCTTTTCCAGTTGTTGAGGTATCATGACTATCATAATGGTCTTGTCACACCCTATTGCAGGTTGTAACAGGTAAGTAATGGCTGTCATGAGCATAATGGTTATACCTCCTGTATTAGACCATAAAGGTAATGGTAGGGGCCAAACCCATTATGTGACAGCCAATATATGACTGATATTTCAATCGAGCAATAACTTTAACAAATTCTTAGATTTGCAACTACAGCAAACATGTTTTTTTAAGTCTATAATTGTAGTCCTTTCCATGGATGAATACCTGACCCAAGGCATTACACTTGCCCCTATCAACGAAGGATGTATTGAGGAATAAGATATCTTGTTTAAAATTTATTGACCCTTTAAAAGTTACAGGGAAGATCCCCAAATCCTAGCATGAAGTGGTCACATTATTTAAGGAATGCAAAACCGGATACATGAGTTTCAAATTATGTAGCATAAACACATTGACATAAAGGTTGCAGAAACTCACTAGTTCTTAAGCATGCCACAAGGATTGTCTAATTTTTTAACATGTTTTTAATGCCGGACAATTATCAAACACTTCTAAGATACTCTAAGAAATTTAAGAGATACTTTACACAACAATTATTAATACGAAGTGGACAAAATGTAGCCAGGTATACTCCAAATAGTTTCTCCCTCAAGAAGAAAGTCTAATAGGGACAGGTTGCAGATTTGCTGTCTCCAAAACATTCATTGACAATAATTACTAATAAATTTGGAAGCTGGTAAAGACCTCATTTTAAAACGTCATTATTATAATGCCGCATGCTACTGCGTCGTGTCCAATCAAAAACTTGTCATATCTATCATGTCTGTTCTCCAGTGTCCTAATCATCAATTTGTAGCATTCGTCCATGATATGTAAATTGCAATTTAAGCAAGAAAGTCCACAGTTTGGACAAAAGACTCAAAACACAGAGCCTTATACAAGTCAGCACCATTTTTGTTGACAGGACTAACTCCATCAGGTAACATCAAAGAAACAGAAAAATTCAATCAGGCAACATCAGATCTACTCACAGATTTACTCGTTTTAATAAGAATATCTCCGACATACAACTTTATATATGCCTACACCTAGACAAATTTACTGATCAAGTCTCTTCCTGAATGATCCTGAAGACAAAATATCATCAGCACTCTTCATTTTACATTTTAACCTTTCCGCCACTCCCAAATATAAAACACTGCATTATTAAACCATGCAACCAAAAACAGGCACCAAAAAAATAGCATTACCAAAACGAGAATTTTCTGTCCTTTCTTACCTGTCAACCAGTATATTCTGCATGATAACTTCTGACATACCATGTTCATATTCAGGATGGTCAAGGAAGTTCCTGCAACAGTTATGGATGTAAGTGAATGTACATACACTTATGAAACCGCCGGGCAAACAACAAAAATGAAGTCTACCATGAATAAAACTTAAACAATGTTAAGCCACCAACAATTGGAGAAATATGTTGACAAAAAAAAGGGGGGGCAACTACCTTGAGAAGAAGTTTATCTCTGTTCCATTCTTATGGATTTGAATTCGATCACCATCAAATTTGCATTCAACGACCACATCCTTCCCTTGAAGCTAATCGACAGAATTATATATATATATATATAATTAACAGCAGAAGTTTGGGTTGTGAAATAAAAATGATAAAACCATAATTTCAAGGGTTGGCAGAGCAAAAAGTTCCACTAAAAATAGTCAAACTAAGATATTTGATGTTAACAACTATAAGGACATCATATATGAAATAATCAAATTAGAAATTAACAATCTCAGTGAGAAGGAAAACCTTTTTCCATGCAGCAGTTGCATCACGAACTCTCATAGCTAGCTGAGGGCGAACAGGTTTTCCGACCTCAATGTCCTGGGGGAAAATCACAATTTACCTTTAAGCACGTTCATTATCAATAGCCAAGGGAGAGTTTCTGTAATGACTAATCAGTTGTTTTTCGGATGTCTTACACTCCAGCTGGGTATAAAACTTTTTATAAATTATTTCCAAATTCAAAGCTATTAAAGTGACAAACTATGGAAATGCAATTTCTGCGAAATGTACAATGTTATCTCATACTTTTCCACAACTAAAACTATACCAAGACCTGTCCTGCATGAGCTCTTTACATAGCTTAAATGCACCCTGTCAAAGTACTCCACTCTACCCAAATACACCAGCAAAGGGCCATTAAAACACTTTTCCAATCAAAGGAGTATCCTTTTTCATTGCAGAACCTCTAAACTTTGTCAAAAGCAAATTAGGGACACTTCTAAGACAAACCCACTAATTTTTCAATTCTTGATAGATATGTTGGGTTTCTTGGGTTTGCTAAACCCAATGATGCTAGAACATGACATTACAACCAAAAGTATTCACTGACAAGAAGGTCAAGACGGTGTAACTCAGTTAAGATCTACATTTTTGCAAACAAGAGCTTTTGCCTAGCAATTGTTACTCCTTGCTCATCAGTCATTTATCAGCATCTGTTCGTTAGTTGTTCTTGGATGTGTAACACTTATTGGATGTCACACAACTCAAGTAATTACCCAATGCGATGCTAGATATTGTTTCTTAATAAGTAAATTCCCAATTTCAGGGAGAGGGAATGGAGATTTGGACCACTAACCTATGACCAGGGCAAGCTCAATCTTCCATTTTGTGACCACTAGGCTAAAGGCTAACATCCATTCTTGTAATCTACGCACTAACTTTAGTCATTAGAAACAAGTTCTAAATTCAATACTTTGTATCATCAAGTGAGAATTTGTTGAAAAAATTTTATCAGAGTATCTCAAATATGTATCTGCTAAAATGGGATAATGCATGTGGATTATAATGCTACCTCACCTTGCCTGCCACAACAAAAAAAAGAAAGAAAGAAAGAAAGAAAGAAAGACTATGTAGCACTCTTTATTTTTATTTTTAGTTTTTGGTTACAAGGAGGATGTAGCACTCTTTATTGGCAATCTTATCACAAGCCTGAGCCCAGCCATGAGTTGAACTAATTTTGCCAAACATTGAAAGAAGAAATGTGTATAATGTTGCAAATGTAGCATGAATTACATGCATAAGTTGGTGGAAATTCCTCATTTTATGTATGTTACAAGCAGAAGCTTATAGAAGAATACCATTTTTTTAACTCAACATAGAATATTTCCAATTATTACCATGTAAGGTAAACCTTTATTGAAAACAAGTAAAGGCAACATAGGTGATTAATCAACAATGAGAAAAACCTGACGCTTGTGCCGTTGGCGTCGATCCCTCAATTTATCACAAACTAGTTTCAAATCACAGGTGACATTAAACAAATCCTCAGCATCTGGATGGAACTCATGAAAGATGCTTCTTTCACTCACTCCTAATTTCAAATCTAAAATCCAACAGAACAAGTTACATTCTCAATCAACATGGGTGGCATGAAAAGCAAAAAAGCATTGAAAACAGAAACACAAAACCTTTTAGAATTATCATGATGATCCATTTCATTTCCTGTGCATTTGTTTTCTTGATCAGATCAGAGAGGACCAAAGTCTTTTCTGCCCTATTACAACAGTTGTCCAAAAAATAGTAAAAAGGAAAGTTTAGAAATAGGGTAATAAAGAAGACAAAATAAAAGACAATATCTTCATTTTGAATGGATAAAAAGAAAATACAGGACCTATGCGTGTAAAGTAGATGCCGAATGACACACTTAGCCACACACTATGTTAAAGGAGCATGGAGTAAGCCATTATAACTATCATGGTAATTATAAAAGGTTCCCAATCACCTGATAGAGAGTGATCTATTGAGAATCGATTGTTTACATAGTTCAAAAGAGATTGGTAGCGGGATTTACCAAAAGATTATAATAGACATTTAAACAATACAAGCATTGTTCAATTGTACTCATGCTCTTACATTAGTAATGTCCTCGTCTTTTACTGAAATTTTTTATTGTCCTCTCTAATGCATTTAACATGATTAAGGACTCTCATTTTTCTCTCTCTCATCATAGCTAGCTTATGTCTTTTTCTCTCTCTTTTTTCTTTCTATTTTTAAAATATAAATTCTCAAACCTTTTTTCTTTTTTTTGATGCAACAAACATTTCATTCTCAATTACAACCTTTTAGTTTCTTTTGTGGCTTTGGTATTTTGCAAAACTATCTTCATTAGAGGTATATTAGTAAAATACAAGCATCTCAAGATTGAATTGAAAGAGGTTCTAAAGTAAAGCTCTGATATTAAATGGTACATTCTTTACCATTTGAAAATTGTTAAAATTATAATACTAACTTTATATGTTAATGCCTTAATTTACAACATAACATCTTGAAAATGTGATTAGGACACCTCTACAAATATTGCCAAACATCAATACCAAGACGACTCAAAATTACATGCATTTAAATGCTACCCTGAAGAAAGTTTAACTCATGTAAACCACATTGTGCACCAGAGTAATAATAAAATCGAATAATAACAACAGACCTGCATTCACCTGAAGCCAAGCGATCAAGCAAAGCATTTAATTCCTTGATTGTTAATCCACCAGATGCCATACCCTGCCTGCGCTGTAAGACCTGTCCACCATTACTTAATATTAGTTCCAAAGACAATGCAGAATACATGGCTTTTAGCTTCACAAGCATAATCTATCAACCTCTTCATGATTTATTACAATCCACCAACAATGATTACCATAAAAATAGCACCACCACATATACTTCATGCTATCACTAGAAAGGTGTTTCAAAAGCTACTAGAATATGGATCTAATAATCCCATGTACGTCTTCAAAAAGAACTTCAAAAATATTTACGGTCTAATAATGCTCCGTCAGCATATATGTGCAAATGCACACAGGCACACTAGAATATGGGTCAGTTGCTTCCCTCTCTTGCTTAAGATGTACCCCATCCCAATTTATGATCCTATTTGACCATAACCGTAGTTCGAGGAGAGCATTGCTGACACAGGAGTGTCTAAAAAATCTCTGAATCACATGAAGCACAATTTCAAGGTGTGAATTAATAGACGCCATTAATGATCATATTCTAGGGAAAACCCAAAAATTGACTTTGGCATGGATTACAAAACCCGAAGGATTGCCCTAAAGTTTCGAGGCCTCTTAAACAATGCATCGAATCAAAGTGAACATCCTAAGGCCTGACATACTTGTGAAGAGAGACCCACAGCTCAAAATCAATTGATATATGAAAGAAAGAATCGACAAGAAAAACCCGAACCTCAGAAGCAACGAGAGCGAAATTGCCTGCATTTGCACCAGAACGAGGGCCACCTTTGCGCCAATTGAAGAGGCGAACGGCATCTTCGGAGTCTTTGGACATACCGAGAGCATCAACTAAGCAAGTGGCAAGCACAGACTCCTTGAGACCATAAATGCCCCGCTCGCGATCGAGAGCAGGAAGGATAAGACGGATGGCACTGAAGTAATCGCCATTTCTGTAAAAAGTGTCAAGAAATTTCCGGAATTTCGAGCGCTTTTTAGCCGACGATTTGCTCTTCTGCATCCAGTTGAACAGACTCACCAAAACGCTAAACTTGGTTTCATCCGACATTTCATACCCACACAAACTCTATTCAGAGCAGTCTTCGTAGTCTTCTTCTTCTTCTTCTACTTTCAGCGGAGGCGTCTTTCAATTTGAAAATGGCACAGAGAGAGAGAGAGAGAGGGGTTTAACCGCTCGGGAAGGACTTGCGAATCGTGTTCGGAAAGTTTTCAGATTGGTACGGAAATTTAATATCAGTTCACGTTTTAAAAACCTACGCTGCCCCTACGATTTCAACCACGTATTTTAACCCCCAAATACAATCATCTCAAATCACTATCATAGAACTATTATAACATCAAAATCATGGATAAAAACCAAACTCAATTACTACAATCTAAATCATATAACCACAAATCAAACTTATATTCAAATTAAATAAAATCCAACAAAACTCATATTCAATTTAAATCTCAATTCATATACACTCATTCAAACGAAATTCATATCCAAACTAATATTTAAACAAATCTATCACCAACACAACAATAAAACAATTATAAATATAATAATCAATAAAATATAATATAATTTTTATTAATATAACGAAATATACAAAATACGGAATATATTAAATCAATATTTTCTTCTTCTCCTACTATATTGTCTAACACTAATATCTAGACTATCATCTATACTAGTATCAGAATATACAAGTCCTAGAGCATCTATTTATGAGATTTGGGAAGAACCTACATCATCGTGTTGGGGGTTAGAAAAAACTGGTGGAGATACATGAAACAATGGTGGGTCACCTCCTCATTGAGCCAATGTCAACCCCTCACCCACGTCAATGTCCAGACGAGCTCCCCTATATGGAACACTCAGGGTCAAAACATGAGATGGTGACCTCAGGTGTAAAGAAAGGTGAGGAGTGTACGTATCTGCTCGAAGACCTTGTGACGTCGAGCGAATAATGAGATTTGGAGGGCTAAAAATATGGTGGTGACGCGTAGGTCTGCGAAGGCCCTGCGATGTCAGACATTGGTCTCATACGCCGTGCTCTCCCTCCTCCTCGTCGACATCGTCTATCATCAGACTCACCATCATCATCACTGTCACCAGCTGTTTCTTGTCCTTTCCTCATAATCTCTGTCATATCATCAACCAAGGCAGAAATAGCCATATCATACATCCCGTCGATGTCATAAGACTCTCGAATCTCGTGTAACCTATCCCACTACAAAAATATATACATGTGTAAGTTAAAAAGAAAAATGTAGATTATTGATATGGATAAAAAATTAATAAACTGAAAACTTATCACGTGACTCAAGTAAGCTCCCCGACGGCCTATGAAACTATGGGTAATGGTGCGAAGCCAGGATGCATAGGCAGGATCAACGGTCGGTCCCAAGGACGTGTCTAGCACAACTAAGTGGTCGTGTCGCGCTATCCAAATATCAATATAATGTGTATGCTCCATCGACCAATCAACGTCCTGTAGACCGTGTGTCGTAGTATCATTGAGACGATCCTCTGTGTCACAAGGAATGGGAATGTACTGAATGTCTCCAAACTGGCGGATAACTCTATCGGGAAAATGCCACTCAACGATACTAAAACAAATCAAAGCTACCCATACGGGCCAAATATCTCTACTCTCATGACAATAGTCGAAAAGAGAAGATAATAAATCCTCAATATATGATACCCAAACTATCTGACGAGACCTTTGCCTATCAAACGCCTCCCTATACTATCTAATTATGTGCGAAGGGAGGGTAGTGATATCAAATCGCATCCACCGAAAAGCAAGTGGACCATCGACCTCCCTAACATCTCATCTAATAGGAGCAATGTAAAGAAACCTCTCCCAAACCCAAATCTGAAGAAGAATCAGAGCTCCACATATCTCATGTGAACCAACGTGCGAGACTATATACAACCACCTATACAATATATGTCAAGTATGCTGAACCCCAACTATCATGACCACAACCACCTAAATCCTCCAAAAGTAATAAAAACTGTAAATGTACATAGTAGACTGTTTTATCATAAAACAACACACCCTCTATCAATATCAAAATATATGCCTGAGTCTACTGTAAAATACGAACCTCATCAACACCTCCGGGCAAGTCAACAAAAACCTCACTCAACCACAGCATACTTAAAGATGCAAAACGTGGTGGCCTAATGCCTAATAATCGCCTATACTTATCAGCCCACAACACACCCGTTGATCTGCCTAACATGGGTAACCCATCAACAAACAACCCGAAAAGAACCTCTACGTCCTAGAGGGTGACAGTAAGCTCACCCTGTGGGAAATGAAATGTGTGTGTCTCCCGTTTCCATCTCTCAACCAACGCCGTGATCAGATGCCAGTCCAGTGAAACGAATCGTAGTCAAGCAACACTTAGAAACCTTGACTCTTCAAGAAAAGGGAGAACCCGATCATCAATATGGTCATGGTCCCAACGTCGTAGAACAGCCTCCCGACGATGACAAATGAGATGGGTGTGCTCATCTCCATCCCAAACTCCTTATGAATGGTGAAATCATTGTAAACATAGAATGGACTCATCAGAAGATCTAGGATCCATCTGATACATAAAGGAAAATGTGTCACGCTCAGATCTGTGATCCAGAGGCCATAAACAGTCGCCCATTATCTCGGACACCGGCCTAACCCCACCAATATCCTCAAGGTAACGCAAGACTAATCATAATTTTAGTTATAAATATTTTATTAGTATTTAAAATACAAAAGTCCTCAAATATATATATCATATTATATATATATATATATATATATATATATATATATATATATATATACTACAAATGAAAGTTCCATTTGTTTCATATAGTCATTCTAACATGATCAACTAATATCCTCAAAGATACAGCGGAAGTTCCATACTGTGATACGTCTCTAACGACAGTTTCTCGAATTTGCATACGTCAATGTCTATCAACATGTCCTTCTAAATACTATCTCTATAAAATTTAAGGGAGTGAGGGGTGAGTAAAATTATTTACTCAGTGAGTGAATAATCGTAACATGTAGTTAATAAGTGGTGTGAAAATGGAGTGTTAAAACCATATATATATATATATATATACTTTATATCATATTTCAAGTATGTATGACAATTTCAAACACATTTCCCAAACATCATCATCCATAAAACATATGCATCCAATTTCATGTCATAAATCGTAGAGTTATGTCAAAACAAACTCTTGACAAAGGTCTGCCTCGACCAATGACGAGCCACCAAGGGTTTTGTTTTCTTTTAAACGAATAAACGACCCTAACCTTGGCATTGGCGTCGGGCCTCCCCAAGTGCTAGACTGACACATCATTCAGTCCTTCCCTTTTCAGTTCAACTTGGTTAATCCAAAAATCTAGTATTGTATACACGCCACCTAACCATATGGAGTGTCTGCGTCTCGATGACATCGCAATCGTGTGACTATCTATATAACGAGACGGGTCTACTATAACATACGAGGTGAGTCTGTGCGGGACAATGTCTATTGTATCATGATATCATGGTTATAAGTATTATCCCCGATCTACAAAAAAGAGGATTCAGGTACTAATACCCGAGCACCAAGTCTCGCATCAAAATCATCAATCAAACAATCGTGTCTTATATGTCAAGGGAAAATTATGAAATCTGGTATCTCATATATTTTCGTATATATATCATCAAAGTACATTTCATGGTTCAAAACATGACATATATATTTTTCATCAAAATTCATGGATACATATTAAAAGAAATTTTAGGATACTCTATTTATCACAAAATCGTTACCAAACCATTTACCAAGCCATTTCATAATTATTTCATAAAATCATATTTTAAAAATAATAGAATATGGTTTTGCTCATTTACTACATGGTAACAGTAAAACCCACTCATATGTATAGGAAGGATACACCATTCCTCTAAAATCTCGATACTTAACGGAGTCGTCCATCGAGTGTAATAGTCGTTTACTCCTAAGACAACAACATATATATATATGTCAATCCTCCTATTTCTTTTAATAATTTTATCCTAGTTTGATTAAACCCAATTTCAATTCACCCTAGTTTGTTTACACTCATACATCTACAAATTCAATTTTTTTTTTCAAGTTCTATTCTTGCGCAGTCTTAGGAAAAATATCATAATTTTCTCTATATAACTCAGAATTGAATGATTTAAATTGCTGCAGAATGGTAAGAGACAGCCCTACAACTTTCATGTTAAGCATTTTATCAAATTCCAAATACAAAATTTTAGAAAAACCTATTTCTGTCTCAGTTTAAATCTATTTTTATGTTCTGTCATGTTTTAGTAAAAATACCATAACTTCTAGCACACTACTCCAATTTGAGTGAACTTTAGCTCATTTTAAAGATAAGACAGAGAGATAAAACTTTGATGTTTTAAGTTTCTCTAAATTTCATATAAAAGATATTTTAAAAATTTATACAATATACTAGCCGTACAGAGGATGAAAAACAGAACATGTCATTTTGCTGTCCCTTTCCAAAAATCACTATAAATCACATTCTTAATGAAAATTTTCGTGCCATACCTTATTTTAAAGCTTAGAGAGTCTAGTTTACAGGAACAAATGGTTTAAAATTTCAAGTCCTACACAATGGGATATCATAGCAAGACTACACATAGCTTAAATCTGAAACAATCATATCTAGCGTGTTAGTACATGCATTTAATTTCACTACTTGTAAAGATTTCAAATTTGAGTATTTTACCTTTCTTTGTATGATCCTTTGCTAACTAATATCCATCACCTTGATCTTGATTTTCTTAAAACCTTGATCACCTTAACACCATAGTAACATAATTCATCAAACATCAATTTCTACACAATCCTTATACTATCTAAATCAACTAGAGGTATAGAGTCAAGAATGCTCTTACCTCTTTTACTTGTGTTCCTTCTCCAATGCTCCAAGAACTCTACTTGAACATTCAACAATCCCTCTTTTCTTACTAAAATTTTCGTCCAAGTGAGGTGAATAGATGAGAAAATAGTTGGTTTTGGTCTTTTTATAAACCTAATCAAACTATCTTGACTATTGATTCATTTTGCATGCTTTATCACATCCTACACTTGTCAAGACTTCTCTTATGTATTGAAATGGTAGCAAGCAACCACCATGCATGCAAAAGAAGTGTCCAAGTTGGCCAAGAGGAAAGAAAGCACAAGAAATCCACTAAAACCCCATCCAACCACATTTCATGCATTAATTTTATTCTTTATGAGCAATTTTCTTTTAACTTTGTTAGTGGAATGTTCTATGTGGCTACTAATAGTCTTGATGTCCTTTTGTCCAATTATTTGGCTCCAAATGTCCATCTTTGAGTGATTTTCAACTTAGTCCCTCCACTTTCCTTATTTGCATTTAGATCCCTAATTTTTAACAATTTGCATTTTTTATGCTTATGAAATTTGTTCGAAATTTCTTAAATATGTGAAATTTTATTTAAATATCTCTATTTAAATGTGTAGGTCTTCTCTTAACCATTTTTGACTTCTTTCGGCCTTACCGGCGCTTGCCGAGAAGATTTTCGGCTGACCGATAAAATTTTCAGTTTTAGCGATTTTGAAACGAAATCTCAAAATAAATAAATAGATAATTAAAATTTCATTTTAGATGTCTCAAAAGGATGTTAATATAACTATATATATATAAAACCATGAGGAACGGTACATGATACATAATCGTCGAAAAATGGTGTTATAATTCCTAATCCCCTAATAAAAAGTTTCGTCCTCGAAACTATACATCAAATAATTGGGGGTACTGTCTTCTCATTGCATCCTCGGGCTCCCAAGTCTGTTCCGCGACCTGGTCATTCCTCCAAAGTACTCTGACCAGGGGGACCTCATTGCTCCGTAACTTCCAGGTCTGTCTATCTAAAACGACTACGAGTTGAATGGGGAAACTCAAATCATCGCTCAACTCCATTGGTGGAGGCTCCAGTGCATGGGAAGGATCAGGGAGGTACTTCCTCAGCATCGAGACATGAAATATATCGTGGATACGTGCAAGCTCTACTGACAGCTCAAGTCTGTAAGCTACATTTTTGATCATTTTTATGACTCGGAAAGGACCAATATACATGGGATTTAGCTTCCCCCGTTGTCTAGATCGTATCGCTCTCTTCCAAGGAGATACTCGTAGAAAGACCATATCTCTCTCCTCGAACTCAAGTGGTCGCCGCCATTTATTAGCATAAATCTTCTGTCTGTCCTGGGTGGCCTTTATTCGAGTATGGACGACGTTCACCTTCTCTTGGGTCTCCTCTATTAAGTCAACACTACTGAGTTGTCTTTCACCAACTTCGCTCAACACAAGGGTGCTCGGCACTTCTTACCGTACAAGGCCTTGTATGGCGGCATCCTAATACTGGCGTGGTAGCTATTATTGTAGGCAAACTCAACCAAAGGGAGGTGTTTGTCACGCCCCGAACCGGGATCGTGAACAGCCGCCCGTTATCCTGGATGCCGACTGTATTTTTACGAAAAATCGGACAGAACCTTCCTATAAATCGGAGGTCTCCCATGTACAAATAAACATGTATAAACCTGTACATTTACATTATCCTGTAAAATAAACAAATGGCCATCCCCGCCTCTCCGAAACTAGCAAATTCCACAACCGACATCCAGACAATGCAAGGCTAAATAAATCCCCAACAGTTCTAGCCACAGACCTCTACTGTCATGCCCACTAGAGCATGGGCAGCTGTCACACTGAGCGGACCTAGAATTTTATATAATATACAATAATTTCTCAAGTAGAGAGTTTAAATGTTTACAAACGCCTCAATGCAAGTATAATAGGAGAGTTTCACAACAATGTCCATAATTATTACAGTCATCCCATAAAAATATACACGGTCAACTACGGATCTCGATATCAAGACTTCGCAAGGTCGAAATAAAGTGAGTCATTTGTATTTCAAATTAAACTTAAGTCTCACCGTCAAGAAGAACCAAACCCGCCAATAATCAACTGAAACCTCTAAAATCTGAAACGTCGCTTTAGCACAACGATCCTGTTTGAGGGAGGAAATAAGAGGGGTGAGTATCTATGGGAGGATACTCAGCAAGTGAGGGGATTGACATCGTGCTATCAATATCAAGTGTGAACTTGGAGTGTCAAAACATGTAATACAATATCAAGTATACGAAAACAGCATGCAATTTTAACATATCTCCAGGCACACATCAGAAAATAACATATGCATCCATCTATGTATCAAATCACATGAGTAGAGCCGGCCAAACAAACAACCCCGGCAATGGTCTACCTCGACCAAGGACGGCGCATTGGAGGTTTTCACAATACAAATATCAAATAATGGCTCTCCACCCCAATATTGGCAACAAGCTACTCCAACTAGTCTGTAAATAATAATAATATATATATAAATAGTCAGCCGTGTATGATGCCCCCGCCCAGTGCTAGACAGAGGTAAAACTCACGTCCTCCTCCGATGAGGGTTCAACCTGGGACAACCATACACATGACAATTTGGCGGATATCTCTGGCTGAAAAGTATCCGGGCACAAGGGGTGCTACTACCAAATGTCCTTCGTAGTTACGAAACAATATCAAGTCAGCCGGGCACGTGGCCCCATGCATCTCATCACCACGTCAGCCGGGCATACAACCCCATGCATCGTATCATAATATCGGTCGGGCATACAGTCCAAATGGTACGTATAAATCCATTCAAAACTATGTGCCAATGCAAGTGGAAGCATTAAAACATGTCAATATATCAAAAGGGTGGCACAATATCCGGTTATCAAACTCATGGATGCATATCAATAAAATCAGCAGTTGGAACACTCCAATGGTCACAAAAATATGTATATAAATACTTATCAAAATCCAAAAGTTTAAATTTTCACACGTATAGAAATCACGTCGTTTGAAAATCGATAAAACATGATTTGTCAATCAATAGTAGATGTCGTAGTCCCACTCATAGTTCAAGGAGGGTGTGCACTCCCAATTCCAACCCAAATCAAAACAAACTCGACTCCTGGAGTCTCCAAGAAAGTCAACCTAGGGTTTCTCGATTCGTAGATTTAACTTCTGAATGCACTTCATTCAATCCAAGACCTGCAGTTTTCCAAACCGACACATTTTAACAGTTAGGCCAAATTACTTAGAGATCAAACCCTAGGGCTATTAATCAAAAACCAGCCCTTACCTACGCAGAATGGGATCGCAGTAAATTGCAGCCTAGGGTTTTCTTTTCTGAAGATTGCAGGGGCTCTCGAAGGAGAGAGCAGAGCGCTCGAGCATGCGAGCAAGGAGGAGAAGCCGCGCGCAGGAAGGGAAGGTGAGCGTTGAGTCGCGCGCGCAAGGGAGCTGTCTCGCGCTGCAGTCGCACGCGCGCAGGGAGAGAGAGATAGGGAAAAACAGAGAGAGAGAGCCGAGGGTAGAGAGAGAAGGCAGCAGAGAGATAAAACTGAAAGGGAAAGGTAGAGAGGGAGTGGTGGTCGGTGGTGGCAGTGGGTGTTGGTTCATGGTGGAGAACCGCGGAAGGGGGAGATCGGGAGAGGGTGAATCGCGAGAGAGAGAACTCGCGACGGAGTGAGAGACGAAGAGAGAGAGCGACTGTGAGATGTGGAGAGAGAAACGATGGTGGAGATGGCAGCGGCAGAGAGGGAAAGAGTGGTGGTGGAGAGAGAAATCGAATAGGTGATAGAGGAGAGAGAGAGAGCGACAGTGAGAGGTAGAGAGGGAGAGAGAGAGAACCGAGAGTGGGAAATCAGAGGGGGGTGGAACGAAAGGTGGTCGGAGGCAGTTGACGGTGGTGGATGGCGGAGGAAGGTGGCGGAGAGCAGCGGCGATGGAGATGGGCCGCGGGAGAGGGAGATGAAGGGGCAGAGGAGGGAGAGAGGAGAGGGGAAAAGGGGAAATTAGTGTTTCATAACCTAATTTGAATTTCCCCTTTCCTTTTTTTTTTTATAATTATTATTAATATTATATATATTTTTATTTAGATAAATAGATTTATAAATAAATAATTGAGTAAATAATTAAATTAATAAATGAAAAATATATTCTTCACATCACGAATTGGAATATGGATACTTTTGAATATACCAAAAATTAAATTTAGAAACCCCAAAATCAAAAATCAATAAAATTAAATATTTTACTCTATATATATATATAAATTGAGAATTATTTTATTTAAATTTAGGAATGGAAGTACAATAATACGAATACCGCAGTGTCGGCGTTACAGTGTTGGTCCCAACTACCCCTGAAATCCATGACTATTGCTCTCAGCATATCCTCTAATGTCTAGATGGTCCTCTAAGACTAACCATCTGTCTGTGGGTGAAAAGCAGTACTAAAATGCGATTTGGTACCCATGGCCTCCTGTAGTTTCGGCCAAAATTGAAAAGTAAATCGGGGATCTCTGTCAGTTACAATCGACACAAGAACCCCGTGGAGTCGGATTATCTCACTAATTTATAGGCAGGCCAAAACCTCTAGTGGATAGCTATTATGAGTGGGTAGAAAATGTGCGGACTTGGTGAGTCTATCAACAATCACCCAGATAGTATCATGTCGTGCCGAGGTCCGCGGAAGTCTCACAACAAAATCTATCGTAATGTGTTCCCACTTCCACTCAAGAATGGGAAGGGGCTGTAGTGTACCAGCTGGCCACTGATGCTCGGCCTTCACCTGCTGACAAACCAAACATTTGGCTACATACTCAGCGACCTCTCGTTTCATCCCGGCCCACTAATAACTTCCTTTGATAGTCCGATATATCTTGGTACTACCTGGATGCACTGCATAGGCAGAAGAGTGGGCCTCCTCAAGTATAACCCTCCGAAGATCATCGTCAGCAGGAACGCAGACCCACTCCCTGAATACCAAGAGTCTATCATTCCAAACTCTGAAATCCCTACCGTCTCCCCTGCTGATTTTCTCAATAATATCCTAGAATTCTGCATATGAACCCTGGAGCTCCCGAATGCAGTCAAACAGAGTCGGCCTCACCTCGAATCTAGCTAGAAGTGTACCATGCTCATCATTGGTCAGACTGACTCCCAATGAGCGGAGTCCCATAAGACAAGAGAGGTATGCACTCTCGAAAGATGAGGAAGATGATGACTTACGGCTCAGAGTATCCACAACTACGTTGGCCTTACCAGGATAATAGTCTATGACAAGGTCATAATCCTTGAGAAGCTCCAACTATCTCCTCTATCTCAAATTGAGCTCCTTCTGCATAAATAAGTACTTCAGGCTCTTATGACCCGTGTACACTCGGCATGTCACCCCATAGAGATAATGTCGCCATATTTTCAATGCAAAGACTATGACTACCAACTCGAGATCATGGGTCGGATAGTTCAACTCATGCTTCTTCAATTGTCTAGAGGCGTATGCAATGACCTGATCGTCCTGCATCAGTACACAGCCCAAACCCTGCTGGCTAGCATCACTGAACACTACATACTCTCAGCCGTTGGTGGGAAGGGCTAAAATCGGTGCCGATGTCAACCGTTGTTTGAACTTCCGAAAACTTACCTCACAATGGTCATCCCAAACAAACTTAATATCCTTACGAGTCAAGTTAGTCAGTGGAGATGTAATCCTTGAGAATCCCTCTATAAATCTCTGATAGTATCCTGTTAGTCTAAGGAAACTCTTGATCTCAGTAACTGTCTGTGGCTGCTCCCACTTTGTGATGGCCCCAACCTTCTGTGGATCAATTAAAATACCCTCCGCAGAAACAACATGCCCCAAGAACCCGATCCGTTTGAGCCAAAACTCACACTTAGCGTACTTGGCGTATAACTCATTCTCGCGGAGTGTCTGCAATACAGCACACAGGTGTTAGGAGTGGTCCTCATCACTCCGTGAGTAGATAAGTATGTCGTCTATGAATGCTATAACAAATCGATCAAGAAAATCATGGAATACCTGGTTCATCAAGTCTATGAACGCGGCTGAGGCATTTGTCAACCCAAACGACATGACAGAAAATTCAAAGTGGTCATATCTAGTACGAAAAGTAGTCTTGGGCATGTTCTCGCCCTTGATCTGTAACTGATGATACCCATATCTATGGTTAATCTTCGAGAAAACTTGGGCACCCTGAAGTCGATCAAACAGATCATCTATACGTGGTAGCGGGTACCGATTCTTGACGGTCACTCTGTTTAATGGACGATAATCTATGCAGAGTTTGAAAGAGTCATCTTTCTTTTTTACAAATAGTACCGGAGCACCCCAAGGCGAAGTGCTTAGTCAAATAAACCCCTTGTCCAATAATTCTTGCAGTTGGACCTTTAGCTCTCTCAACTCAGTTGGTGCTATTCTGTATGGCGGAATAGAAATTAGTGCTGTCACGGAAGCTATATCTATCTTAAAATCAAACTCCCAGACTAGAGGTAGTCCAGATAGCTCCTCAGGGAATACATCAGCAAACTCCAGCACCACTGGGACCTCATCAAGCCTTAGGCCTTCTATCGTGGTGTCTATTACATGGGCAAAGAAGGTTGTACATCCTTGGCGTTCCAACCGCCTAGCCTCCAGTGCTGAAATAACACTTTGGGGTAGTACCCGTCTCTCTCCCACAAATATCAATAATGGCTGTCCCGACTTTCGGAACTCTACTTTCTTAGTGAAACAGTCAACAGCGGCTTGGTGGAAACTTAGCCAGTCCATTCCTAAGATGGCATCAAAATTAGATATGTCGAGAGGTATAAGATCTGCCTCTAACATCACCTTCCCAATCCATATCTCGCAGTCCCGGTAAACAAAATCCCTGACCAACTGCTCACCCAATGGTGTGATAACCAATATCTCCTCGAACAATGGAGAGAGTTTTCTATCAAGGTGCTGAGCAAACTAGGTGCTCAAATATCAATAATTTGACTCGATGTCTATCAAAACTCCGGCGTCAACTCTGAAGATTTTCATGGTACCTAATGACAAATTTAAATAAAAGAGGATCATCAACCTTTATTTACTTGGGAAGTCAACATGAGATCATATATATATATCAAAAGGATTGAGGCTTTTAGCATCTTAGCTGTTGAGAATTACATGAGTCATTATAGTATATCATGCCTCAAAATAACTATTAGGAGATGAAATCTATACAGGAGAGTTTATCGGAGGGTTACCGGTAATCACTTCGGGATTGGCTTGGGCTTCCTCGTGTATCATTGCAAAGACGTGAGCCTAAGTCCTCGGCTGCTGTCACTGAGGAACGAGTACGGTGTTGCTTTCGGCCACAGTCTGTGGAGTAGTAGGAACTGATGGGGTAAGTGCTCTCGGCTGACTCTCACGTGGTCCACTCGGGCGGCTCTGACTTGGCTGCCCTTCGAATCTTAAATATGGGCAAGTGCTACGAATATGTCCCGGTTTCCCACACTAGTAGCATCTCGTAGGTTCTTTATAGAACCTGAATGAGTCTTGCCACAATTACAGCATAGGGGCTTTCTCAGCCTAGCAAACTGACTCTCTGATTCGGCACTAAGGGCGGGGGCTCTAGAACTCTAAGGGCGTGGCCCTTGGGGAAAGCCAGTTGACCCTGTAGCTGTGGGGTCTCTCTGAGGGCCCTGACTCTGGCCCTTTATCTGACCAGACTGAAATCCAAGCCTCTTCCTTTTCTGGTCTTGGCTCTCCCTCTGCCTAATCTCAGCCTGTATTATCTCCTCAGCGCGGTAGGCCAACTCCAAGACCTCCTTAAAGGAGTGGTTCTTTGTCACTGACATGTATTTCTTGATGTTCAAGTTGAGTCCGTCCTTAAACTTGAACCGTAACTATCTTTATGTGGCCAAGTTAGGAACAAAGGCGACTAATCTCCTCAACTCTGCCTCAAACTTGGATACCGATCTTGCCCCCTAGTGGAGATAAAGAAATTTTGCTCTTTTTTGATCCTGCTGGTACTCTATAAAGTACCTCTCGTCAAGCTCTCGCACAAAGTCTCCCCAACCTGGGGGCTCTGTAGAGTCATCAACCACGGTCTCCCACCAGGCGATAGCATCACCATCAAGTAATCGCACTATTACCCTCAGTTTCAACTCGTCTTTTAGCCCCAGATCTGTCGGTATCTGGCGGATCCGGTTGACCCAATGCTTTGCTGCCATAGCATCACTGGATTTGCTGAAATCGATACAACCCAACAACCGAGCCTCCTTGACCAACTGGGTCAACTCGTGGATGCGGCAGAGTGGCAGAATCGTGTTGTCACTTGGGGCAGGCATTGAAGAAATAGGGGCAGTCGGGGCAGGTGCTGTTGCAACTGGAGTAGGAACTGTCGTAGATGGTGGCAGGGGCTGCATCTGTACCTCGTACGTGCTCCACCATTCGTGCCACTATCTGAAGGCATCTAGCAGAGGTGTTGGAATTTCGGCTGTTGGAATTTCGGCCATCGAAACCGGCTGAGGTGGTACTGGAGGGGGTGCGTGTGAAGACGACGCGACCTCTGGAGCATCAGGTGTAACTCTGCTAGTCCGCCTCGTGTTGTGTCTAGAAGGCATGGTTCTGAATGAAAGAACCTCTATCGGCTATAAATAAGGAATTTGGGCTAGATATGGAGTATCTAACCCCCTACATGGAATGAACTCATTTGCCTAAGATCATCTTTAGGGATTTTACGACTGTAAGGAAACTTTCAAATTTATTTCAAATATTGAGGACTTTGAAAACAATACTTGGAAAATTTTGAAATCTTTCATAAAACTCAGCGTTCAACCAACCTGGGCTCTGATACTAAGAAAACTGTCATACCCTGATCCGTGATCTAGAGACCATGATTAGTCGCTCGTTATCTCGGACATCAGCCCAACCCTACCACTTATCCTCAAGATAATGCAAGGCTAATCATAATTTTAGTTACAAATATTTTATTAGTATTTAAAATACAAAAGTCCTCAAATATATATATATTACTAATAAAAGTTCCATTTGTTTCATATAGTCATTCTAACATGATCAACTAATATCTTCAAAGATACAACAGAAGTTTTATACCGTGATACGTCTCTAATAAAAGTCTCTGGAATTTGCGTACGTTGATGTCTATCAACGTGTCCCTCAAAATACTATTTCTGTAAAATTTAAGGGAGTGAGGGGCAAGTAAAATTATTTACTCAGTGAGTGAATAATCGTAACATGTAGTTAATAAGTGGTGTGAAAATGGAGTGTTAAAACCATATATATATAAATATACTTTACACCATATTTCAAGTATGGATGACAATTTCAAACACATTTCTCTAACATCATTATCCATAAAACATATGCATCGAATTTCATGTCATAAATCATAGAGTCATGCCAAAACAAACTCTCGGCAAAGGTCTGCCTCGACCAATGATGAGCCACCAAGGGTTTTTTTCTTTTAAACGAATAAAAGACCCTAACCTTGGCATTGGCGTCGGGCCTCCCCAAGTGCTAGACTGAAACGTCATTCAGTCCTTTCCTTTTCGGTTCAACTTGGTTAGTCCGAAAATCTAGCATCATATACACGCCACCTAGCCATGTGGAGTGTCTGTGTCTTGATGACATCGCAATCGCGTGACTATCTATATAACAAGATGGGTCTACTATAGCATACGAGGCGAGTTTGTGCAGGACAACGCCTATTGTATCATAAGATCATGACTATAAGTACTATCCCCGATCTACGATCAAGGGGATTCAGGTACTAATGTCCGAGCACCTAGTCTCGCATCAAAATCATCAAACAATCGTGCCATATATGTCAAGGAAAAATTATGAAATCCAATATCTCGTGTATTTCTGTATATATATCATCAAAGTACATTTCATGGTTCAAAATATGACACATATTTTTCATCAAAATTTATAGATGCATATTAAAAGAAAATTTAGGATACTCATTTATTACAAAATCGTTATCAAACTATTTAACAAGCCATTTCATAATTATTTCATAAAATCATATTTTAAAAGTGATAGAATATGGTTTTGCTCATTTACTACATGGCAACAGTAAAACCCACTCATATGTGTGGAAAGGGTACACCATTCCCCTAAAACCTCGATACTCAACAGAATTGCCCCTCAAGTGTAGTATAGTCGTCTACTCATAAGATAACAATATATATATGTCAATCCCCGATTTCTTTCAATAATTTTATCCTAATTTGATTAACCCCAATTCCAATTCACCCTAGTTTGTTTAAGCCCACACATTTACAAATTCAGATTTTTTTTTCAAGTTCTACTCTTGCGCGGTCTTAGGAAAAATATCATAACTTTCTCTATATAACTCGGAATTGAGTGATTTAAATTGATACAGAACGGTAAGAGACAGCCCTATAACTTTTATGTTAAGCATTTCATCAAATTCAAAATGCAAAATTTCAAAAAAACCTATTTCTTCCTCAGTTTAAATCTTAATTCATGTTCTGTCCTGTTTCAGTAAAAATACCATAACTTCTAGTACACTATTCCGATTTGAGTGAAATTTAGCTCATTTTAAAGATACGAAAGAGAGATAAAACTTTGATGTTTTAAGTTTCTCTAAATTTCATATAGAAGATATTTTAAAAATTTATATATTATACTGGCCATACAGAGGATAAAAAAGAGAACATGTTATTTTGCTGTCCCTTTCCAAAAATCATTATAAATTACATTCTTAATGAAAATTTTCTTGCCATACCTTATTTTAAAGCTTAGGGAGTCTAGTTTACTCAGGAATAAATGGTTTAAAATTTTAAGTCCTACACAATGAGATATCATGGCAAGACTATATATAGCTCAAATCTGAAACAATCATATCTAGCATGCTAGTACATGCATTTAATTTCACTACTTGTAAAGACTTCAAATTTGAGTATTTTACCTTCCTTTGTATGATCCTTTTCTAACTAATACCCATCATCTTGATCTTGATTTTCTTGAAACCTTGATCACCTTAGCACCACAGTAACATAATTCATCAAACATCAATCTCTACACAATCCTTATACCATTTAAATCAACTAGAGGTATAGAGTCAAGAATGTTCTTACCTCTTTTACTTATGTTCCTTCTCCAATGCTTCAAGAATTATACTTGAACATTCAGCAATCCCTCTTTCCTTACTAAAATTTTCATCCAAGTGAGGTGAATAGAAGAAAAAATGGTAGGTTTTGGTCTTTTTATAAACCTAATCAAACTATCTTGATCCTTGATTCATTTTGCATGTTTTATCTCATCCTACACTTGTCAAGACTCCTCTTATGTACTTGAAATGGCAGCAAGCAACTACCATGCATGCAAAAGAAGTGTCCAAGTCAGCCAAGAGGAAAGAAAGCACAAGAAATCCACTAAAATCTCATCCAACCACATTTCATGCATTAATTTTGTTCTTTACAAACAACCTTCTTCCAACTTTGTTAGTGGAATGTCCTATGTGGCCACTAATAGTCTTGGTGTCACGCCCCGAACCGGGAATCGTGAACAGCCGCCCGTTGCCCTGGATGCCGGCTGTATTTCTACAAAAAATCGGACAGAACCTCTCCATAAATCGGAGGTCTCCCAATGTATAAATAACCTGTATAAACCTGTATAATTCAAAATCAATCTGAAAATAAATCAAATGGCCATCCCGGCCTCTCCAAAATCAACGACTCCCAAAACCGACATCCAGAACAACGCAAGGCTATAAATCACCAACAGTCCTAACCACAGACCTCTACTGTCATGCCCAACTAGAGCATGAGCAGCCGCTACACCGAGCGGGCCTAAGTTTATACAAATGTTTAACAAATTTCCCAAGTAACATTTAAATACATACAATCGCCTCAATGCAAATGAAATACGAGAGTTTCGCAAATAAACGTACATAACTTATACAGTCATCCCAAAATAAGTACACGGCCAACTACGGACCTCAACAAGACCTCGCAGGGTCGAAATATAATACATAATCCATCTTTCAATTTAAACTTAAGGTCTCACCTTTCTGAATCACCCAAACCCACCAAAATCTCCAAAATTTGAAGCGTCGCTTCGGCGCAACAATAATCCTGTCTGGGGAGGGAAAGAGGAGGGGTGAGTATTCAGGGAAGAATACTCAGTGAGTGAGGGGATAATCTCAAGTACTAATAGTGTGGGTGAATATTGGAGTGTCAAATAATATCATTCGTAAACAATAACTCAAGTTTCGCAATAAATCATGATATATTCAATAAAATGATCTCATTTATGCAGTCACACGATATCATACATATATGTATCCATTTTAAAAAAAACATCAAGTAGATCATAGAGCTGGCCGAAAGGATCCTGGCAAAGGTCTACCATGACCAAGGACAGGCGCATCGGGGGTGTTATTATGCAAAGTGTTTCAAAAGTAGCTCTCTACCCCGATGTTGGCCGTGGGCTTAGCTCTTTGCTTACCCAGTCTCGTCAAATAGGACCCTGCCCGGTGCTAGACGGTGGCGTCACACACATCCTCCCTCGATGTGGGTTCAACCGGCCGCGCCTATGAATAAATATAACTGGACATTTGCGGATATCTCCTGCAGAAGCGTATCCGGGCAACTCGTGCCTCTACAAAGTCCCTTCGTAGCTACGGAATCATCAATGTCATCATCACAGTATCACAAGGGCACAACGTCCCGCAGATAAGAACCATCATAGATCTCAAAACATTTCAAATCCGTGTACCAAATACATTTCATCAAAATCATATCAAATCAACAACTGATGCAATGGTAGAATAGAAAACATTTCATTTCTCAAATCATGGCACAATTTCATTTTATTCAAACATGGATGCATAATCGTGAAAAATATAAATACGACACTCCAATAATCACAAAACAGATTTGAATTTCAAATTCATACGTCGAGATCATGCATATCAAAACCATGTTTTATTAAAATCATGATAAAAATCAAGTTTCACTATTTCATGCAAGAGATTAGGGTCCCACTCACATTCTAGGGAGGGTAATCACTCCCTATTTCCACAATCAAACCCGAATTTGACTCCTCGAGTCTCCAACAAGATCAACCTAATCAAAGTATCACATAAATCATCAAATTTTCAATTATTCTTAGGGTTTATCATTTTTCCTAAGTTTGTACAAACCCTAACTTCTCCGATTTATGAATAACTCCAATGTCATCAATTTTCATTCCATTATAAGTAAATAACCAAATCAAAATCAAGCTAAATTCAAACCTAAAATCTTTCAAAATCGAAAACACGTCTAAATACATAAATTTCCTATAAATTAGAAAATTCTTTGAAAATTCATACACTTTTCAATTCTCATCCGATTTCTTCAAACCATATGTCATTTTAAAGGTATTGAAGCCTATTTTCATCATACGGAAATAGTATTTTGATTTCCTATATGCAGGACAACTTATAATTAAAAAGACTGCATAAATTCTTAAACTTAAATCCCAAATTCAACTATTTTCGTGCATTCGTCAAATTAAACTCTAAGAGCAGTCATTCAAATCAAGCCAATACGATTCTATCATCTAGAACAACTCAATTCATTTAAAATTCTATACTTGGCCTTAATAATCACATATAATTTCACCCAAAGCATTATAAAATCGAATCTAACATACATCCTACACATATACAACACTTTTTATCCTAATTTACCCTAAATACATTCAATTAACTAAATCAGGTAGAAATCCCTCACCTAGGGTTTTCCGCAATCCACAACCTTATCGTCTGTGCGCCTACAACTCTGTCCAAGACCTGCAAAACTCCCAATTTAAGGTAATTTTAGTAATCTAACCAAATTTCCTAAGAAAGTTTGAAACCATAGAATTTGGGTTAGGGCTTGATCTTACCTATGCACTGAAGGGGTCGCAGTGGGCTCTCAGCTGGGGCTTCTGCAGGTGGTAGGGCCTGCTCGCAGTAAAGAAAGAGAAGTGCGCGCGAGCGCACAGGCGAGCAAGGGGCAACAGCACAGCAGCCGCGCGCGGGAGTGCAGCCCCTTGTCGGGCGTGCGGGGCTATGGCGCCCCTGCGGGCGCGCGCGGAGCGGCGGTCGCGCGCAAAGGCGCGCGCGGGGCAAGCGGCCGCGCGAGCGGTCGCGTGGGCAGACCTCGCGCGCGCGCGGCAGAGAGAGAGAGAGGAAAATTGAGAGACAGAGGGAGGTAGAGAGTGAGATGGGTGTCAGTGGTTGAACCACCGTGGGGTGGCGGAGAAAAGGGCGGTGAGCGGCGGAGAAACCGCGAGGGATTCGCGAGGGAGTGAGAGAGAGTCGCGGTGAGAGAGATCGCAGAGAGTGAGAGAGAAGCCGAAGGAAGAGGTGGAGAGGATAAGCGGTAGCTGCGGCGTTGGTTGCCGGCGATTGCGGTGGAAGACGGCGGAGCAGAAGAGGGAGGCGGAGGGAGAGGGAGCGGCGGCGGGAGAAAGAGAGAGGGAGAGAGAATGGGAAAAGAGAGGAATTAGGGTTTCATACCCTAATTCCTTTCCTTTTTTTTTTTTCATTATTATTATTATTATTATTATTATTATTATTATTATTATTATTATTATTATTATTATTATTGTTTATATATATTATAATAAAGAGAGTTTTTATAAAGAACTAATTGAGTAAATAAATAAATTAACTAATAAATAAATAATTATTTACATATATATACGTGTACGAACTTTATTTTACAATTCCCAAAAACGGTATTTAAAATATACCAAAAATTAAATTTAAAAACCTCAAAACCGAAATCAATAAAATTAATTATTTTATATATATATATATATATAAATTGATGATCAATTTATTAAATTCAAAAACGGAAAGAATATTCGAACACCGTAGTGTCGGTGTTACATTTTCTAACCCCCTAAAAATAAGTTTCGTCCTCGAAACTGAAAGAAGGTCTTACCGAAACAAATAGGAAAAGGCTGCGAAACGCCTATGGGTCACTGATGCTTGGCCGTCCTCAGCTGACAAACTAGGCATCAAGTAACGAACTCTCTCTTTATACCAGACCACTAATAACTATCTCGGATAGTTAGGTACATTTTTGTACCTCTCAAATGCATAATGTAAGTGGAGGAATAAGCTTCCTCTAGAATTATCTCTACGAAGATTCACTGTCGACGGGAATGCAAACCCGCTATCGATATACTACTAGTCCGTTATCACGGACTCGAAACTCTCTGTTATCATCTCTACAGATCTATCAAGAATACCTTGGAGCTCCTCATTTGCTCCCTAAATCTCTCTAATGCGGTCGAATAAGGTCGGCCTCATTTCAAATCAAGCTAGTAATGTTGCTCGATCATCACTAACCAACCAAACCCCTAATATACGGGGTCCCATCAAACAAGAGAGATAAGCTCTCTCTATACACTGAATTTTCTGACCAATGGTTCATCAAGAGGAGTGATAACTAGTAGCTCCTCATCTAGCGACGATAATAGTCTACCCAACTGTCGAACGAAATAATACTCTCACGTAAGAAAAATCTGAACCAGTGTCAATAAGAACACGGGTGTCGATTCCAAATATCCTCATGATTCCTGAATGTGAGGAATGGAAAAGATTAAGATATTGCAATGCGAAGCAAACTAAATGAAATCATATATATATATATATATATATATATATATATATATATATATATATATCAAACTAGTTAAGCTTCTGAAGCTTTAACTAGTCAAAACTGTACATCGACACCATGATATACAAAATCTCATAGAGACAACATAACTAAAATACTACACTGAGGGGTCTGCGGGAGGATCACCCATAACAACATCCGGGTTCGCCTGTGCGTCCTCCTGCGTCATCGCGAACACACGAGCCTGGGCCCTAGGCTGCTGTCGCGACGGTCCTGGCACTGTATTACTCCCGACTGGAGTCTGAGGAGCGGTAAGAGCTGAGTGTGCAGGTACCCTCTGCTGGCCTGTGCCAGACGAACCAGTACGACTCGGTGAAGTCGGTCCTCCTCGACCTAAATCCGGGCAAGTACTCCTAAAGTGACCTTGCTTTCCGCACTGGTAGCAAGTAACTGGTGCTCTACATGCCCCGAAGGCATGGTAGTTGCCGCATCTGCGGTAGAAAAGCTGTCTCTGTGCAGGCTGTGAAGAGACACTAAGAGCTGGTGCCTCAAAGCCCTGTGGTCGAGGTCCCTGTCCCGGTCCTGCTGGTCTAAAGCTAGAAGAACCTCCGGGATATCCAAAACCTCTACCCCTCTTCGAAGACTGTCCACCCTGTGACTCAGTCTTCCTCTTCTGGTGACTCTCTCTCTGCCTAGTCTCAGCTCGGACGATCTCCTCTGCCCGATATGCTGAATCAATCACCTCTGCAAGTGTAAAAGAGGGAGTCACCGTCATATACTTCCTGATGCTCAACTGGAGGCCATCTTCAAACTTGAACCTCATCTGAGCTAGTGTAGCCATGTCGGGGACGAAAGCTGCTAGTCGTCTGAGCTCAGCCTCGTACTCTGAGACTGACCTAGTCCCCTGGCGTAAGTGCAGGAACTCCGTCCTCATACGGTCCTGCTGGAACGGGGTGAAGTATCTGCGGTCGAACTCTCGTAGAAAGTCCTCCCACCGCAAGGTCTGTGTGGCACTGTCACGGATAGCCTCCCACCATGAGAGGGCGTCTCCGTCGAGGAGTCTCTCAGCAACTCTCAATCTGAGCTCCTCTGACAACCCCAAATCCGTAAGGATCCTGCGAGTCCTGTTGATCCAGTGCTTCGCCGCTACGGCATCACTGGATCCTGAAAAGTCTATGCATCCGAGCTGTCGAGACTCTTTCACCAACTGAGTGAGCTCGTGGATGCGTCTCAAAGTAGCCGACATCTCATCGGTCGGAGTAGAAACAGAAGGACCGGCCACCGGAGAAGGAACCGGTGCCGTAGGAGCAGGTACGGCCGCAGGTGCGGTCGCTGGAGTCTGTAGTGGAGGTGGGGGCATTTGCACCCCATATCTACTGTACCACTCCTGCCACTGCCTCAAAGCGTCGAGCGGTGGTGGAGGGATCTCGGCTATACCAGCCGGTGGAGGTGCTGGGGGTGGTACTGGGGAAGGTGCGTGAGTAGAAGAAGCACCCTCTGGTACCCGTGGAGCCTCGAGTGCCCTAGAAGCCTCGGGCTCTGAGGGACTCTCCGGTGGTGCTCCGCGCCTACCACGTCTAGGCGGCATAGTTCTGCAAAGAAAGCACCGTTTCATTAGATAAAAGCAAGGATTAGGGTTAGTTACTGGGTAACTAACCCCCTAAAATAGAATTTAAATTATAAATCAAGGTATTTGAATCCAATGGGAGGTGTACCACTCATACACCTGCATAAATGCCTCAAATGATGGTGATGGAATCGTGGCTATAATAGCCGGCTGAGAACATGCCAGAAAGATACACATGATGAGGAAACATCCTCGGGTATTCTAGATGTCTCAGGTACAAATCTAGTTCCTCATCTAGTAATCAAAATCTTACAAACGAAGAACTCAAATCAGATATGATTCAAAGATTAGGGTTAGTTGCGAAATAACTAACCCCCTAAAAATAAATAAGTTACCGGTTTAAAAATCGATGGAAATGATATGCTAGGTTAGATACGCATCGTATCTAACCCCCTAAAAACAATAACTCATATGCCTATGACCATGTACTGGGACTTCATGACTATATGAAACTCTCATGCATTGAGGACTTTAAAATGTACTTGGGAATATTTTCAAAACTATTCTATAAAACACAGCTCTCAACCTAGAGCTCTGATACCAACCGAACTGTCACGCCCCGAACCGGGAATCGTGAACAGCCGCCCGTTGCCCTGGATGCCGGCTGTATTTCTATAAAAAATCGGACAGAACCTCCCCATAAATCGGAGGTCTCCCAATGTACAAATAACCTGTATAAACCTGTATAATTCAAAATCAATCTGAAAATAAATCAAATGGCCATCCCGGCCTTTCCAAAATCAACGACTCCCAAAACCGACATCCAGAACAACGCAAGGCTATAAATCACCAACAGTCCTAACCACAGACCTCTACTGTCATGCCCAACTAGAGCATGAGCAGCCGCTACACCGAGCGGGCCTAAGTTTATACAAATGTTTAACAAATTTCCCAAGTAACATTTAAATACATACAATCGCCTCAATGCAAATGAAATACGAGAGTTTCGCAAATAAACGTACATAACTTATACAGTCATCCCAAAATAAGTACACGGCCAACTACAGACCTCAACAAGACCTTGTAGGGTCGAAATATAATACATAATCCATCTTTCAATTTAAACTTAAGGTCTCACCTTTCTGAATCACCCAAACCCACCAAAATCTCCAAAATTTGAAGCGTCGCTCCGGCGCAACAATAATCTTGTCTGGGGAGGGAAAGAGGAGGGGTGAGTATTCGGGGAAGAATACTCAGTGAGTGAGGGGATAATCTCAAGTACTAATAGTGTGGGTGAATATTGGAGTGTCAAATAATATCATTTGTAAACAATAACTCAAGTTTCGCAATAAATCATGATATATTCAATAAAATGATCTCATTTATGCAGTCACACGATATCATACATATATGCATCCATTTTAAAAAAAACATCAAGTAGATCATATAGCTGGCCGAAAGGATCCTGGCAAAGGTCTACCATGACCAAGGACAGGCGCATCGGGGGTGTTATTATGCAAAGTGTTTCAAAAGTAGCTCTTTACCCCGACGTTGGCCGTGGGCTTAGCTCCTTGCTTACCCAGTCTCATCAAATAGGACCCCGCCCGGTGCTAGACGGTGGCGTCACACACGTCCTCCCCCGATATGGGTTCAACCGGCTGCGCCTATGAATAAATATAACTGGACATTTGCGGATACCTCCTGCAGAAGCGTATCCGGGCAACTCGTGCCTCTACAAAGTCCCTTCGTAGCTACGGAATCATCAATGTCATCATCACAGTATCACAAGGGCACAACGTCCCGCAGATAAGAACCATCACAGATCTCAAAACATTTCAAATCCGTGTGCCAAATACATTTCATCAAAATCATATCAAATCAACAACCGATGCAATGGTAGAATAGAAAACATTTCATTTCTCAAATCATGGCACAATTTCATTTCATTCAAACATGGATGCATAATCGTGAAAAATATAAATACGACACTCCAATAATCACAAAACAGATTTGAATTTCAAATTCATACGTCGAGATCATGCATATCAAAACCATGTTTTATTAAAATCATGATAAAAATCAAGTTTCACTATTTCATGCAAGAGATTAGGGTCCCACTCACATTCTAGGGAGGGTAATCACTCCCTATTTCCACAATCAAACCCGAATTTGACTCCTCGAGTCTCCAACAAGATCAACCTAATCAAAGTATCACATAAATCATCAAATTTTCAATTATTCTTAGGGTTTATCATTTTTCCTAAGTTTGTACAAACCCTAACTTCTCCGATTTATGAATAACTCCAATGTCATCAATTTTCATTCCATTATAAGTAAATAACCAAATCAAAATCAAGCTAAATTCAAACCTAAAATCTTTCAAAATCGAAAACACGTCTAAATACATAAATTTCCTATAAATTAGAAAATTCTTTGAAAATTCATACACTTTTCAATTCTCATCCGATTTCTTCAAACCATATGTCATTTTAAAGGTATTGAAGCCTATTTTCATCATACGGAAATAGTATTTTGATTTCCTATATGCAGGACAACTTATAATTAAAAAGACTGCATAAATTCTTAAACTTAAATCCCAAATTCAACTATTTTCGTGCATTCGTCAAATTAAACTCTAAGAGCAGTCATTCAAATCAAGTCAATACGATTCTATCATCTAGAACAACTCAATTCATTTAAAATTCTATACTTGGCCTTAATAATCACATATAATTTCACCCAAAGCGTTATAAAATCGAATCTAACATACATCCTACACATATACAACACTTTTTATCCTAATTTACCCTAAATACATTCAATTAACTAAATCAGGTAGAAATCCCTCACCTAGGGTTTTCCGCAATCCACAACCTTATCGTCTGTGTGCCTACAACTCTGTGCAAGACCTGCAAAACTCCCAATTTAAGGTAATTTTAGTAATCTAACCAAATTTCCTAAGAAAGTTTGAAACCCTAGAATTTGGGTTAGGGTTTGATCTTACCTATGCAGTGAAGGGGTCGCAGTGGGCTCTCAGCTGGGGCTTCTGCAGGTGGTAGGGCCTGCTCGCAGTAAAGAAAGAAAGAGAAGTGCGCGCGAGCGCGCAGGCGAGCAAGGGGCAACAGCACAGCAGCCGCGCGCGCGGGAGCTGTAGCATGCTGCTGTCGGGCGTGCAAGGCTATGGCGCGCTGCAGTCGCGCGCGCAGGGGCAAGGCGGTCACGCGCCAAGGCGCGCGCTGGGAGCAAGGCAGCCGCGCGAGCAGTCGCGCGGGCAAGGCACTGTCGCGCGCGACGCGCGCGTAGAGAGAGAGAGGAAAACTGAGAGACAGAGGGAGGTAGAGAGTGAGATGGGTGTCAGTGGTTGAACCACCGTGGGGTGGCGGAGAAAAGGGCGGTGAGCGGCGGAGAAACCGCGAGGGATTCGCGAGGGAGTGAGAGAGAGTCGCGGTGAGAGAGATCGCAGAGAGTGAGAGAGAAGCCGAAGGAAGAGGTGGAGAGGATAAGCGGTAGCTGCGGCGTTGGTTGCCGGCGATTGCGGTGGAAGACGGCGGAGCAGAAGAGGGAGGCGGAGGGAGAGGGAGCGGCGGCGGGAGAAAGAGAGAGGGAGAGAGAATGGGAAAAGAGAGGAATTAGGGTTTCATACCCTAATTCCTTTCCTTTTTTTTTCATTATTATTATTATTATTATTATTATTATTATTATTATTATTATTGTTTATATATATTATAATAAAGAGAGTTTTTATAAAGAACTAATTGAGTAAATAAATAAATAAATTAATAAATAAATAATTATTTACATATATATACGTGTACGAACTTTATTTTATAATTCCCAAAAACGGTATTTAAAATATACCAAAAATTAAATTTAAAAACCTCAAAACCGAAATCAATAAAATTAATTATTATATATATATATATATATATATATATATAAATTGATGATCAATTTATTAAATTCAAAAACGGAAAGAATATTCGAACACCGTAGTGTCGGTGTTACACTTGGTATCCTCTTGTCCAATCATTTGACTTCAAATATCTATCTTTGAATGTTTTGCAACTTAGTCCCTCTACTTTTCTTATTTGTATTTAGATCCATAATTTTTAATAATTTGCATTTTTGGTGCATATGAAATTTTGTTAGAAATTTTTTAAATATGTGAAATTTTATTTAAATATCTCTATTTAAGAGTGTAGGTATTCTCTTATCCATCTTTGCCTTCTTTAGGTGTCACGCCCCGACCCACACCCGAGCTGAGCACGCGACCGGCCCGCTGCGGCACCTTGATGCACAGGCACCACGTCCTGCACATCGAAGCACCATAAGACTGTCGACATTCACAAAATCCAAGTTTTCAAATTTCAGAGATCCCCATGTGATAAAAATAATACATGTATGCCTCAATGCAAATTAAAACAAGTGAGAGTTAACCTTATACAGACTAGAAAAATTATAAATACAGTCATCCCAATTTAAACAAATATAATAGTCATCCTAACTTCCTCAAATGATACAATAACCTCAATATATATATAGCGGAAGAACGGGTAGTCATACCCCAGCCCAGTAGTCTCCAAGAATATCCAATACAACAATGCGCATAAATCTCTCAGTCCGAGTCTACACCTGTAGGAGGGAAATGTGAGGGGTGAGTACCGTAGAGAGGGGGGTTGGTACTCAGCAAGTCGGGGGGATGACATGCTACAATTAATTTTTAGGTGAATTAGGAGTGTCAAAATTATGTCCCAATAAATCCATGGTATGCAAAAATATTATGATATCTCAATAAATCATTCACAGCATACGTATCAAATCAAATATGTATCCAGTATGCATGTCCGTCATATCATGTAGAGCCGGCCGAAAATATCCCGGCAAGGGCCAACCACGGCCAAGGACGGGCAACGTTGGGGGTTTTCACAGTGCAAATAATAAAATAAGACTCTCTACCCCAATGTTAGCCACAGACTACTCAAACTAGCCTGTATATATATATATATAGCACACGTATCAACGATCAAGCGTGTATGGAAACCCGCCGGTGTTAGACCTACCAAGGTCCTCCCCGAAATGGTTCAACCGACGACTGTCCGTACAATATGTATGACAATCTGCCGGATACCCCCTGCAGAGGCGTATCTGGGCACAACAGGTGCCTCTACCAAATGTCCTTCGTAGCTACGGAATGCCATAGGAAGCATATCATCATCATCACAGTATCCACAGGGGCATCCAGCCCAAATCACATATCTCAAGCCAAATCTCAAGCCATAAAATGTCAAAATCATGTGCCAATATGCAATGGAAGCATAAAATCATGTGGATATATCAAAGTGTGGCACAATCATCAAGTGTCAAAATCATGGATGCATATCGATATAACAAGTTGGGACACTCCATATATCATAAAACATTTTCATAAATCCGGGGAAATAGGTCAATCATACCATTTTAAATCATGCCTTTGAAAACTTTTTAAAACACAGTATCAATTAAAAGTAGATGTCAAGTCCCACTCACAGTTAGGGGAGGATAACGCACTCCCCAATATCTCCACTAAGCGTAAATCAAGTGCTCCCTCCGTTCAACTCAAATAACTCTTAGGGAGACAAACAATCTGCAGATTTTTTTAACCTGCGCAGTCATTGAAAACAGACTATAACTTTGGCTATACTAGTCCAAATCAGATGATTCTTATCTCATTTTAAAGCTAAGAGATAGCACTATAACTTTCATTTTTCACACTTCCAAATCACAGAATTCCCGGTAAGCCTCATTTTGTTACTGTCATAATTAAGTTTTGGATTCTGTCCAGTTTTTGTGCAGAAGCCATAACTTTCATTCTACTCATCAAAGTCTAATGAAATTTTAACATGTTATAGCTAATATGTATATCTACAACTTTCGTGTTTTGAGTTTTATACAAATATGCCTAGAAGGGGTTCAACAAAATTCATGAACAGGACTGATACGTTTTAGTGAAACATAAAGTTTCTGTCAACACAGTTTTAAAGAAAATTGTATAACTTTCAATTTCCTCGTGAGAAATGGCTGAAATTTGTATATGTTATAGGCAAGAAGTATATCTATAACTTTCATGTTTTGTGTTTCTTCAAACTAAGACTTGAGAGGGGTCGTTTTTACTCACTACTGTCAAGGTTCGAAACAGGACACTTCTATGTCGAGTTTCAGGAAAAGTGCCATAACTTTTGGCACAGGCATTAGATTTTGGTGATTTTTATCTCGTTGGAAAGATAAGACTTTGATCTACAATTCATATAACTAGCACATTTTCAAATTCTGGCTCTAAGATGCCTTAAAATAGAGATAAAATCACAGATAGAAATAAAATTTAAAGTGAGACAGGATAAAATTTCTTACCTCACTTTCTTGGTCTTCCTCTCTTGCTCTCTCCTTGTTCTCACGAATTGGGAAGAATGAACAAGCATTCTAAGGCCTTCTTCTTTTATTATTGTGTTAATAACTCACCACCCTAGGATCAAATCTCCAATTAATCTAAACCATAGGATCATTTTGACTATTGCATGTGTTCTCATTGGTTTTCATGTGCATGTGTTCTCATTGGCCCACCTTGCCTTTCTCATCTCCATTTGGCCAACACTTATCCTCCTCACTATAACACTTGTTCAATACAAGAATACACTTGTCACATTTCATTTAAGTTTTGTTAATTGCTAACAAGTCCTTTGACTTATAAAAATTCTAATTTGACCCATGAAATTTTCATAATTACACACTAGGCCCAAAATCTTATATTAGACCTAATTAAATTTATTTAATGTGAAATTAAGGTTTTGAATTTCTTTGAGTTAAAATTGATCCGATTTGTATTTTACCGTTAAATATCTAAGGTTGATTTACTAGGAAAATTTTCTTAGTGAAAATTCATGAACATAGTAGTAGAAACATCATAGATATATATATATATATATATATATATATGAAATGGAATTCACTATAGAATACACTGAGAGTCGGTGTTACATTAGGCCTTATCGACGCTTGCCGAGAAGATTTTCGGCTTACCGATAAAATTTTCGGTTTTAACGATTTTGAGGTGAAATTTCAAAATAAATAAATAAATAATTAAAATTTCATTTTAGATATCTCGAAAGAATGTTAATATATATATATATATATATAGAACTATGAGGAGTGGTACATGATACACAATTACAGAAAAACGGTGCTACAAAATGAGTTAGTGAAAATGTATGATTAAACAACAAGAGACAATGATAAACATAAAAACGAATAAAAGTGAAATAATCAACATAATGATAAAATATGATGTTTCACAATATTAACATAAAGACAATGTTAAAATAGAAACACAATGATAAACATAAAGACAAACAAAAGTGAAATAATCAACACTTAGTACATTACACATATGCCAAGTATATCAAATGTTTCACAAATACACGATGATCTTCGGTATGCTAAGTAATACAAGAATTACACTAAAAAAAAAACACAATCAAGAATCATTGCTTTGGGTCGGACAATGTCATCTATTGTGCCCCTGTCGCCACAAAGCCCATATCTCATTTGCCTCGTGTATCTCCTCTGATTGTAGCTCTTTATACTACAACTCTCACATGATGTGCACAATGATGATTCTCAAATATCCATCTCATTGTGATATCGAGATGATTTAAGTCTTCTTTTTTGACGTCGAAGTGATACGTCGAGAATGACAATTGGAAAAGAACTCACTGGCTAACGGATATGTCTCCCAGCAGCATGAAATGATGCTCATAAACCCTAAGTTAGTGTCTCATGTATACCATTTCCCGACGATCATATGCACATCAATCATCGTCTGTGATAGTGCAGCAACTACATGAGAGCAAGAGATTTTATAAGTTTGTCATTTCATATATATGATGCTCATCATTAACATTTACAATATGTTTATTTCCTCCCTTGTGGCCATACGATATTTATCGATGCCAGTTTCTACCTCAAATATCTCATGCTCTCTGCTAAAACCAACAATCGTATGGACATTAGCCATGCTCATCAACCTCCCTAACATAGTCTCGGCATATTTTGTGTACCGTTCTCCTCTTGCAATTCATGCTCTTGCCTTACCCAATCGAGTCTCAATATAGTTTACTGAGTTGTAAAAAATCTTAAGCACCAAGACTGAAACAGATAGATTTTTTACACCTTTTAGCATGGCATTATAACTCTCACTTATGTTTGTTGTCATATAGCAAAAACAAAATCCACCATCGTGAGAGAGAGTCCATTATTCAAGAGGAATATTTGTAAAATAGTCTAGAACATCTTCTTTTATCTCTTTCATTCTTGCCATATATATCACAAACTTCTTGGATCGTGGTTGTAACGTAGTAATGGTGGCAATTCTCTTACAAGCCTAATTTTTATGGTATGTGTTAAAATTGCTAACTACATGATGTACACAAAATCGCCACATGGCATTTGGAGGTGTCTATCCAAACTGAGGACGAACAACTATTGCTATTATCCTCTCATGTCGATATGAAATTAAGTAGATGTGACCCTCCTTATCACCACCAACATGCTTTCACACACAGCATAAAAACCACGACCATGAGGTAAGAGACTCTCCATCAACCAATCTGAAAGCTAATGGAACAATGTGATTGGTACTATTCATACTATATGCAATCAATAACTTGTGCTTGCATTTCCCATATAGGTGAGTTCCATGTACACTGATCAATGACGCTTACAATTTCTAAAGGCTGTAATGCTAGGAGCAAATGCCCAAAAGATAGCTTTAAGTACCTTTTCACCATTTGCATTTAGTCGACCCAGCTTCCAACTAACTCGTGTTCTCGAATTCTTTTGTGCTATAGTATCCAACAGTTAAAGCAACTGTTCGTATGAATTATCCCAATCCCTATATACCATCTCTATGGCATTTCTCTTTACTTCCCAAACTCTTCCACGTGAAATTGCATATGTAAGTTTCTTCATTATAACTATCTGTAATGGATCTTCCCTCACATAGTTAAGAATATGTCAAGCAATCAAATTTGAATCTAGCTGCCTATAATCCTGCGTCAATCCGGCATTCACACATATGTGCGGACTATCAACAAGGGAAATCATAAAAGCACCAACATATTTTGTTTAATGAGCACGCAACCTCCACCTACAACCTTGATCTCTTTACATGTATATTGTAGTCTAAAGTATAGGAGTTGATTTTCCAAACGAAATTGTAGTGATGCTCCATATAGTGCATTTTGATTGCATGAATAAGTTGCTCATTCGTCTCAAATCTCATCATTTTCTTCAATTCATCGCTAAAACTAAAATTATTACCTCTCAATCTACTTTCTTTCTCGGAAGTCACATAACCATTACCTCCAGGTGCAGTGATCATGAAGGGGATTAACTCCTCTATTCGGGTATAGGAATAAGGAATTGAGGTATCAATTTCTTCATCACCACCACCACCAACTTCATCATCTTCATCATTGTCCTCTTCTTTTGCCTATTCTTTCGCCTCCTCTTCCGCCTCTTTTTTGGTCATTTCTTCCTCATTTACATCATTCTCCATTTCTGTCAAGACAAAATCCACTCGAGATTCGATATGTAGATAATTATCTGTATAACCACATCATTGATGGAAAGAAATTTCACCTACACCTTTATGTGAGGATATTCCACCATCGATTTGATGCAAAAACATTACACCATTGACATATTTTATATACAATTCATGTGTGAAACCTGCTCCTATGATCCCTGCAAACTTCATCAAATTAACAACATCATCATCATCACTAACTGGCATCAATTCATACCATGCATTCTCACCTTGATTGTTTGACATAGGACATCGATGATAAATCACCAAATACTATGTCATACAATTTATCCAAAGACCCTTACATATCGCTTACACCAACTCATTAATAACGGAATCAACTTAGAAGCTTGACGGTTATAACCAACTCCATTGACACCCATGACAATATCACCACCAATATAATATAGCAATCTCACTATTTCCGTCATTTCTTGTAAACAACAAAATCGAACATATTATAACCTATGACATACAAAACCCTAAATTAAACATACTAAACAATCGTAAATTCAATAATTTTATACTTAACAAAGCAACCCTAAACCCTAAATTATAACAACCATTTTATAACCAAATAACCCTAAATTCAATAATTTTATAGCAATTAATCAACTTATCATGCAAAATCCTAAATTAATTATACAAATCCTAAATTCAACAACCCTAATAATTTTATAATCGTAATTTTAGAATCCTAATTTCAAAACCCTAATTTCGTATATAACAATTGTGCAGAATAAGGAGACTGCAGAACAACAAAACCCTAAATTAAACCCTAATTTCATAATCCTAAACACAATCAAGCGCAATTTCATAATAACCCTAAGTTACAGAACCCTAAACTAAACAAACAAACATCATTTAAGTGCTAGGTGGAGAGATTACCTTCGGCAGTTTTGGGTCTCGTCTCAGTAGGTCATGAAAATGAGGGGGTTGCAGTGTGGGGTGGCAATATGCGTTGAAGGAGAGGAGAGAAGGAGAGTGTACGGCAATGTGGGGTGGCAATGTGGCTGGATCTAGGTTAGGGGCTACAGTGTGCAGTGAAGAGAGCGAAAGAGAAAGCGAGGGAGCAAGATCGAAGGAGAGGAGAGAACCAGATGAGAAAGAGAGAGCGAGCTAAGGAGAAGAGAGAAAGAAGAGAGAGCGAGCGAAAGAAGAAGAAGAGACTTAAGCGTGTATCATGAAATGGTCGAGTTTTCAAAACTCGACCAACGTTGATTGAGTTTTCAAAACACGAACATCCTAAGTTAGATACCGAATTTTTTTCCCCAGAGGTTTTTTAAGAAATTTTTTTTTTATATATATATTGGGTCATTTCCATACTAAACTCAAATTTTCAAGCAGAGCATGTGCACTCGACCTATAGCCTACGGGTTATTTCTGAAAATATGATAAATATTACACAAAATTCAATAAATGAGGTCTTTTTTTTTTCCCCAAACTAGAGAAGTCCATTTCACAGGAATCAACTTTCAAGTTGATTTCTCTAAAATCGATTCCAAGCTCGCTTTTGTCAATGCCCATGAGAAATAAAAAAAAAAAGTTGATGTGTGTGAGATCGACTTTAGAGTCATTCTCACAGAAATCGAGTTCCGTCAATTCCTACATAAAATTGATGTTGGAGAAAATGACTTTTAAGTTGTTCTATCGGGAATTGACTTCTGTTATCTCATTCTAGCAACCTTCCTCAGCTCCCTCCCTTGAATATCTAAACTAAGTAATCATTTTTGTCAATAGAAACTAAGCAATCACATGGGATGGTTTTTGTTGTCCCTCTTCATTGTCTCCTTATGTTATATTACACTTTTTTTTTTCCGTTGCAAACCCTTTTTTTCTTTTTTCTAGGAAATTCTCAATTTTAATATTAAAATTAACATTAAATTTTATATTAACTTATTAAAAATTCCTTATGTTATATTACACATTTTTGGAATATATTTGTCACCAACTTCAAAATGATGATTAATTTTAATTTTTTAACCAAAATTAAGAGTGTTAAAGGGTTTTTTTTTTTTTTAAATTTTAACTATGAATTTTGCCTTAAGTAGCCTCATACATTTTAATTTTAATTAAGAGATAAATATATGATAATAACTAGTTATGTCTAATCCATATTTTGAATATATAATATTTAATAATTTACTCCAACCTCTAAAAATACTCTAATGTAATGTTACCTAAATAAAATATTTATCTTCTATGAGCAGTAAGTAACAATAAAATACAGCTAATATGAAAACTTTAAGTGCCACATGGAGGACGACCAACCTTTTTACGGGGTTGACGTCTAGTGGGATGAGGATCAAGTCAGTGAGATGGCTCCGTAGTCTCATCAAAGATGGGAACAACTGGGTCGGACTCTAAGGTCTGAGATAATCAACTACGGTGTTAATGGTGGACACTCCTGCATAGAGGAACAATAGGTGAAGAATCATTAATGCTTACGTCGAAATTAGGTGTAGAAGGACTCATCATCAGATATGTAGAGCCAATCAGCATCTGTGTCGCATTATCCTCATCTGCCTGCCCAGATGTCGACAGATGATCTACATCGTCCCCCACTATAAAAGCTGAGAATGGATCACCACCTAAACAAGAAAATACATGCGATGTTAAGTTCCTGACATTCATAGCTAATGCATTAGATGGATTTGATGCTAGTGCATCACCAGTCATCTGGTGGATGTGTCCGAGGACTCGACCCTATAACAGATACAATGTTGATTAGCTAATAAGTAAAAAAAGAAAAGACGTGACAAAAATAGTTAAGCTATTTATACTTACAATAATCTCTAAATGTGATGCTGTAGGGTAGAAATCGGATGTAAAAATATGTGTCGGATTGCCCACATATGTACACATGATGGCGCGATATCAGGGCATGTAATCCGGGGTCATAGTCTTATAATCGATGAACGGGTCTCCAATAACAACGTCAACTCAACGAAGCACCCATCTCTCTATATGGGATGCCTGAATGGTCTTCCAATCTTGTCCCACTTTCCCACGCCGATCAAAGCGATGCAAATGCCAAACTGTCTCAAAACTCTATTTGGAAGATGGTACTCTATAACATCGAAGTAGATCAGTAGAACAGATGCACACCAAATGTCACTACCCTGGTGACAGTAAGGCTGTAACGCATCTAAATCCAAGTATGAATACGATATCCAGATAAACTGAAAATGTAAAAAGTAAAGCTAAATACAACATATTGTAGTGAATTTAATAGGAAACATATTTGTAGTATGATCGTCATGCACATAGTAAGTTAACTTATCTCATCCTCTGTCATGTGATCCATCTGATCTCTATAAGTCCTGAGGACATGTTGTTCGATGTTAGTAAAACTACGTTGAACATTCCATTTGTTTTTAAACATCCAAAAGTAAATGTGTAGACATAATAATAAACACTATACGTCGCTATAGTTGAATGTAACTTACAGAGATCCTTGTGGGCCACTCGACAAGTTCGATGCAGTGGGCATGGGATCAACCAAATGACGTCTGATCAGTCTGAACATGGGCAATCTCTCCCAGACCCAAAATTAGAGACATATGAAAAAATTAAAGTTATAGTTCAATTTTACATAAAATCAGCAAAAAAAGATTGTGAAAAAATAAGATACCTATAAAAGTAATAGTGATCCCGTAATCTGTTTGACTCATAGAATATATCCCCAGCATAAAGCTCTATACAGTGCAACCAAAACTGCACTGTCCCAACTCAATCGACCGGCTGTGTCAATATTTCAGACTAAATCTAAATACATAAATTTAACCTTGGACCCTAACTTATCTCCGAGTAGGTTGGCCAACAACTGCATGATGCGCCCTCACGCATAAAATAAAACCACTACCCACTTGGAGTCAGAGTGCAGAGGTCGTGAATCAAGCACAGTTGTAATAGCTCGCACCTTAAGTCGCTCATCATCGAAAATCAGTAGGATCAAGGATGAAACCCATAAGTGCGAGGCACAAGTCCTGCCACTAAACAAGAGTCCACTGCACATCAATCCTAGTGACTGCCTCTCCATTAACCGATAAACCCCATATGACCTTGATGTCCTATAATATAATGGTCGTCTCACCAATGGGGAGATGAAACGTATATGTCTCCTATCTCCACCGCTTGACTAGCGCTGTAATAAGAGCATGGTCAAGTTAGATGTGACCATACCGATACACTCCATAAAATCTTACTCATACAAGGTGCTGAACATGTATGTCCAATGGGCATGCAGACAAAACCTATGATTGAAACGACAGATATCGAGTGGTAGATTGGTCCCATCCTCCCAAATACACTTAGAGCGATGTGACGACTGGAGGTACGATATGGACGAGTCTCATGGACTCGGCCATAAGTCAGGATAATCTGTTGCCATCATCAATATCTACAAAACTAGTAAAATTATTCAGTCTCATCAAATTCTGTTGCGTAATAGAAAAGAAAATCAGTTTTTTAACGATTTCAACCCAACAAAAAAGCATAATAAGCCTGATCGAATTTTGAGAATGTATATAAAAGAATGCAAAGATATAATATCATTCATTACATATGAAATCATTCAATACATAAAAGATTAAATCATTTATTACATATGAAATCATTCGATATACAGAAATGAGACTGCTTATTGATTTAAACGGGACCTCTATTTCAACCGTTCCATATTCGAGCAACTATTTCGGTTATGACCCCACTTACCATAGGCTTTGCAATACTAAGTCCTTCGTCTGTCCATTTCATTCCTAATTCTCGTGTTTTGTGGTTATCCAGGCTGATGGTTCATATGTGAAACATTTGCCACTAACTGAAATGGACTTGGGGGCCAATGATCCTTGTGTCCCAATAGATAAAATCGGTCAGAATACGTAAAGACCATCTGCTGTGAACTATAGAAGTTGTCAATAAATCCGACAACCTAATACCTTATACTTTCACAGACCTTCCACATATAAGAAAAATGAAAGTTTAAATATCTCAAATTTGCCACAGGTACACGAACATTCATTTAATACGACTTTGTATTTGTTCCTATCTCTTACCCCATGAACTTTGATGGTTACCTTGTATTCTCCAATTGATCAATCAAAAGTAATAACGCGATGGTATTTGGACTTCATCTCATTTCTAAGTATTCTGTCCATTACGATTGTCGGCCATCTCTTACAATCCTTAAGATATTCTTCAGCCTCATTCCAACACTTATTGAAATATGTAACCATACGATAAAGTGTCACCCAGACACATGCAGTGTAACACCGACTCTCGGTGTATTTATATGTACTCAGTCTTATATACATATATGATGCCACTTCATGAGTATGATATCAATTTTTCACTAAGAAATTTTTTTGAAATAACGGTACCGAAATTTTCGTTTCGAAGTTCTGCAAAGAAAAAAAATTTCCAAAATAACCCAAAAAGGGTCTTTGATGAAATTCATGGATTTAGGAGTGTGAAATTTTACATAATTACCGAATATGGGATTTTTAGATTTAAATGGCAAAATTTCGACAAATTGTCGTTCGGAATTCGAGAAGGCCCAATGAACTTATTTTATACTAAATAAATTAAATTAAGCCTAATATAAAATTTTGAATCTAATGTGTAATTATGAAAATTTTTGGGGTCAAATTTGAGTATCTATAAGTCAAAGGACCTATTGGCAATTAAAGGTAAACTTAGAGTAAACATTGACAAGTATAATTTTTAAAAAGACCTGAATTTAACAAGTGTGAGGGTGAGGAGAAGTTGCTTGGCCGAATGGAGAGGGTGGAAGGGAACAAATGGAGCTCCTTGCCACATTTTGAGGACACATGTCACGGGTGAAAGGAATAAAAAAATTTGCCCAATCAAATGTCATGCAAGTTTGGGCTATTGGTGGACTTGAAACAATGTTAATAAAAGATAAAGCCATCTCTCCATTTCCCTTGGCCATAAACGTGAATAACCATAGAGAGAGAGAGAGCATTTGTTCTTTATATTCTTGAAGTCTAGAGTGATCTTTGGGAGGAGCAAATGAAGAAAACTAAGGAAATTCTTGGTAAGAAACATTTCTCCCTCATTTTTGCTATCATGAACCAAGAAGGAATTGAGATCCTAATCTATTCATATGTTGTTTTGAGAAATCAAATTGAAGGAAGGAGTTTGGACTTGCAAAGGATGCATTTTCGAACTTAAAAAAAAAAAAAAAAAAAGTCAAGCTAAGGTGAGAAATTTCTGGAAAATTCTGTCTGTTTTCTGTATACATTTTCATCTCTATTTTAAGGCATCTTAGAGCCAGAATTTGAAAATATACTAGTTATATGAATTGTAGATCAAAGTCTTATCTTTCCAACGAGATAAGAATCACCAAAATCTGATGCCTGTGCCAAAAGTTATGGCACTTCTCCTGAAACTCGATATAGAAGTGTCCTGTTTCGAACCTTGACAGTAGTGAGTAAAAACGACCACTCTCCAGTCTTATTTTGAAGAAACACAAAACATGAAAGTTATAGATATACTTCTTTCCTATAACATATAAAAATTTCAGCCATTTCGCACGAGGAAATTGAAAGTTATATAATTTTCCTTAAAACTATGAGTGGGACTTGACATCTACTTTTAATTGATACCGTGTTTTAAAAAGCTTTCAAAGGCATGATTTAAAATGGTATGATTGACCTATTTCCCTGGATTTATGAAAATGTTTTGTGATATATGGAGTGTCCCAACTTGTTTATATCGATATGCATCCATGATTTTGACACTTGATGATTGTGCCACACTTTGATATATCAAAATGATTTTATGCTTCCATTGCATGTTGGCACATGATTTTGACATGTTATGGTTTGAGATTTAGCTTGAGATATGTGATTTGGGCTGGATGCCCCTGTGGATACTATGATGATGCTGATATGCTTCCTATGGCATTCCGTAGCTACGAAGGACATTTAGTAGAGGCACCTGTTGTGCCTGGATACACCTCTGCAGGGGGTATCCGCCGGATTATCATACATATTGTACGGATAGTCGTCGGTTGAACCATTTCGGGGAGGACCTTGGTAGGTCTAGTACCGGCGGGTTTCCATACACGCTTGATCCTTGACACGTGTGCGATATATATACAGGCTAGTTGGAGTAGTTTGTGGCCAACGTTGGGGTGGAGAGCATTATTTTATTACTTGCACCGTGAAAACCCCCAATGTTGCCCGTCATTGGCCATGGTTGGCCTTTGCCGGGATATTTTCGGCCGGCTCTACATGATATGACGGACATGCATACTGGATGCATATTTGATTTGATATGTATGCCGTGAATGATTTATGGAGATGTCATAATATTTTTGCATACCATAGATTTATTGGGACATAATTTTGACACTCCTAATTCACCCAAAAATTAATTGTAGCATGTCATCCCCCCGACTTGCTGAGTACCAACCCCCCTCTCTACGGTACTCACCCCTCACATTTCCCTCCTACAGGTGTAGATTCGGACTGAGAGATTTGTGCACATTGTTGTATTGGATATTCTTGGAGACTACTGGGCTGGGGTATGACTACCCGCTCTTCCGCTTTATATATATTGATGTTATTGTATCATTTGAGGAAGTTAGGATGACCATTGTATTTGTTTAAATTGGGATGACTGTATTTATAATTTTTCTGGTCTGTATAAGGTTAACTCTCACTTATTTTAATTTGCATTGAGACATACATGTATTATTTTTATCACATGGGGATCTCTGAAATTTGGAAACCTGGATTTTGTGAATGTCAACAGCCTTACGGTGCTTCGATGTGCGGGACGTGGTGCCCATGCATCTGGGTGCCGCGGCGGGCTGGTTGCGTGCCCGGCTCGGGAGTGGGTTGGGGCGTGACAGGCCTCGGTTGGTATCAGAGCTCTTGGTTAGAGCTGAGTTTGAGAAACTGATTTCGAAAATATCCCTAAGTAAATCTGATTTTGAAAGTCCTCAATGCATGTGAGAGTTATAGTACAGTCATGAAATCCCAGTACATGGTCATAGGCAGATAAGTTCATCCATTTTTAGAGGGTTGGATACGGGTCATATCTAACCTAGTATACCTTATCCATTGGTTCCGATGCCAAGTTGATTTCTTTTAGGGGGTTAGTTATTCTATAACTAACCCTAATTCTTATATATCTACCTGATTAGTGCCTTTTTCCTCGCAGAAGTATGACGACTAAGCGAGGTACCCACTTCTTACCTATTGAGCCCCCCAGTGTACCAGAGGACGTGTCTTCCTCACACGGTTCTCCTTCAGTGCCTACACCACCGGCCACCACGGTCGCAGATCTACCACCACCGCCACCGTTGGATGCCTACCGACAGGTGTTCAAGTGGTACGCTGCCTATGGCATTCAGATGCCACCACCACCACCACCACTGATGGCCGAGCCAACCCCTATGGCCGTGCCATGACCAGTCGCACCGGAGCCTCCACCGGTTATCGGTCCATCTACAGTTTCTAGACCCAGCGATGATACTTCTTCGACGTTGAGACGGATTCACGAGCTCACCCAGCTCGTAAAGGAGGCGAGACAACTAGGCTGTACCGAGTTCTCTGGGGTGGGTGATTCCACTGCTGCGAAGCACTGGATCAACCGCACTCGCCGAGTATTGACAGACCTTGGTTTGAGTGAGGAGTTTAGACTTCGAGTGGCCGAAAAATTATTGGATGGAGATGCCCTCTCGTGGTGGGAGGCAGTTTGTGATGATGCAGCGGAGCCCAGGAGTTGGGAGGATTTTCTGCGGGAGTTTAATCGCAGATATTTTTCAGCGTTCCAGCAGAATAGGAAGAGGATGGAGTTCCACCACCTGCGACAGGGGACTCGGACTGTGACCGAGTATGAGGCCGAGTTGAGGAGATTGGCCGCTTTTGTTTCGGACCTAGCCACACCAAGTCAGTTGAGGTTCAAGTTTGAGGATGGCCTCAACTTGAACGTCCGGAGGTATATGACGGTGACCCCTAACTTCTCATTTCCAGAGATAGAAGACTCAGCACTCCGGGCTGAGGAGATCATCCATGCTGAGGGACGACAGAGAGAGAGCAGGGAGCAGAGGAGGAAGAGGCCTGAGTTTTCTGGGGGCCAGAGTTCGAAGAAGGGGAGGACCTTAGGGTTTCGCGGGGACCCTTCTCAGAGGCAGGGATCGCAGTCCTAGGGGTTTAGAGCACCAGCCCCGAGTGCCTCCACTCAGACTACAGCCCGACGACACCCTTTTTGTCATCGATACGGCAGACATCACCCCTTCGGAGCTTGCAGGATGACAGTAACTTGCTTCCAGTGTGGGAGACAGGGGCACATCAAGAGCCAATGCCCTGATCTTGGAGCAGGGGGTCCGACAGTTTCTATTCAGTCGAGTGCTCCATGAGGGGGACAGCAGGGAGCACCGGTACACTCTAGCCCCATAGCCCCACGAGCAGTAGCTGGGAGTTGTATGGCACCGGGACCATCGCGGCAGTAGCCGAGGGCTCAGGCCCGAGTGTACACGATGACGCAGGAGGATGCGCAGACGAATCCCGATGTCATTATTGGTACTCCCCCTTCTGACTCACTCACTTAGAGATTTCCCCTGTATTTTTATTTTGAGACTCATCATAAGCCAAAGCCTTAGAGGCTTGACTATGTTGGTTGTACCTACTTTTGAGATATATATATGATGAGCATCTATTTCCACCTTTATCTAAATTGATCTCTTTATTTTCCCCACATTTAGGAACTATGAGGATTTATGGAGTTGACGCCCGTGTCCTTATCGACACCGGGTCGAACTACTCGTATGTGAGAGCGTCCTTTGCCCACCTGATGGGTAAGCCTTTGACGCCACTTAGAGAGGAGATATTGGTTTTCACACCTCTCGGTGAACAGCTCTTGAAAGATTCAGTCTATAGGGGGACAGAGGTCATGATTGGAAACACTGTACTTGAGGCAGATTTGATCCCTTTGGACTTGACCGATATTGATGCCATCCTTGGCATGGATTGGCTGAGCAGACTCAGAACCTCCGTTGATTATTTCACTAAGGAGGTTGAGTTTCGGAGATCGGAGGGGCTTGCTTTGAGGTTTTCTGGTGAGAGGAGAATATTGCCTCGCTGTGTTATTTCGGTGATGGAGGCCAGGAGGTTAATATGTCGAGGCTGCACGGCGTACTTGGCCCATGTTGTGGATACTACTGTGAAGGGACCGAGGAATGAGGATGTCCCTGTAGTACAGGAGTTTGCGGATGTTTTCCCTGAGGAGCTACTCGGCCTTCCACCGGCTCGGGAGTTTAACTTTGAGATCGACATAGTTCCGGGAGCCGCTCCTATATCTATTCCGCCATACAGAATGGCGCCAGTTGAGCTGAGAAAGCTTAAGGTCCAGTTGCAGGAATTACTGGACAAGGGTTTTATTCGTGAGCACTTCACCTTGGGGTGCTCCGGTGTTGTTTGTGAAGAAGAAGGACGGAACCCTACGACTATGCGTGGATTATCAGCAGTTGAATAAGGTGACCATCAAGAACCGGTATCCTCTGCCACGTATTGATGACCTATTTGACTAGCTTCAGGGTGCATGGGTCTTTTCGAAGATCAATTTGCGATCTGGTTATCACCAGTTACGGATTCGGGCCGATGACGTGCCCAAGACTGCATTCCGCACTCGCTATGGTCACTTTGAGTTTTTAGTGATGCCGTTTGGGTTGACTAATGCTCCAACAGCTTTTATGGATTTAATGAACTGCATCTTCCACGACTACCTGGATCGGTTCGTCATCGTATTTATTGATGACATTCTGGTATACTCACAGAGTGATGAGGAGTATGAACAAAGACTCGAGGGTGGTCTTACAGACTCTCCGTGAGCAGCAGTTATATGCCAAATTCACCAAGTGTGAATTTTGGCTAAGGGAAATTGAATTTCTGGGCCACATTGTTTCTGCGGAGGGGATTTTTGTTGATCCACAGAAAGTAGAGGCCATATTGAGGTGGGAGCAGCCACAGACCGTTACTGAGGTCTGAAGTTTTTTTGGACTTGCTGGTTATTATAGACGATTTGTAGAGGGTTTCTCGAGGATTGCTGCTCCACTCTCCCGATTAACAAAGAAAGATGTCAAGTTCTGTTGGGATAACCGCTGTGAGGCGAGTTTTCAGGAACTCAAACAGCGACTGACGTCAGCACCTATCTTGGCTCTCCCTATAAGCGGTAGGGAGTATGTTGTGTACAGTGATGCCAGCCGACAGGGGCTGGGTTGCGTATTGATGCAGGATGGATGGGTGATCTCTTATGCTTCGAGACAGTTGAAGAAGCATGAGGCGAACTACCCGACTCACGATCTTGAGCTGGCAGCCATAGTCTTCGCACTGAGGATATGGCGGCATTACTCATATGGAGTTACCTACAGGGTCTTCACAGACCATAAGAGCTTGAAGTATTTATTTACTCAGAGAGAGCTAAACCTAAGACAGAGGAGATGGTTAGAGCTGCTGAAAGACTACGACTTGGATATTGACTATCATCCAGGTAAGGCAAATGTAGTTGCAGATGCCTTGAGCCGGAAGTCATCTTCTTTTACCACTTCTCAGGCAGCAGAGAGAGCCTACATCTTCTGCTTGGTAGGACTCCAAGCTTTGGGAGTCAGCTTGGCCAGTGATGAGTAGGGTATACTGCTAGCCAGATTTGAGGTGCGGCCTACACTACTTGACCGCATCAAAGAGCTTCAGGGTACAGATGTAGAGCTCCAGACTATTCACGATCGGATCCGCCGAGGAGAGGGCGGGGATTTCTGAGTCCGTACTGATGGACTCGTGGTGTTCAGAGACAGAGTGTGTATTCCAGCTGATGTTGAGCTTCGACGTGCTATCCTTGAGGAGGCACACTCTTCGGCTTATGCTATGCATCCCGGGGGTACAAAGATGTATCGCACCATCAGAGGTAGTTATTGGTGGTCGGGCATGAAGCGGGAGATAGCAGAGTTTGTAGCACGGTGCTTGGTGTGCCAGCAGGTGAAGGCTGAGCACCAGAGACTAACAGGTATTTTACAGCCGCTTCCAATTCCTGAGTGGAAGTGGGAACATATTACCATGGATTTTGTGATGGGGTTACCGAGGACATCCAAGCAGCATGATGCGATTTGGGTGATTGTCGATCGACTCACCAAATCTGCTCACTTTATCCCCATCCGTGGTGACTACTCCTTGAAGGCGCTGGCACGTCTCTATATGGACACCATAATACGACTTCAAGGGGTGCCTGTGTCGATTGTTTCAGACAGGGACCTCAGGTTCACGTCTAGGTTCTGGCCCAGTTTGCAGGAGGCATTGGGTATTAGACTGAACTTTAGCACAGCCTATCATCCTCGGACAGATGGCCAGTCAGAGCGTACGATTCAGACACTTGAGGATATGCTTCGGTCTTGTGTTATTGATTTTCATGGTAGCTGGGATCGGCATTTACCACTTGTAGAGTTTGTATATAATAACAGCTACCAGGCGAGTATCGGGATGCCTCCATACGAGGCATTGTATGGAAGGCGATGCCACACACCTTTATACTGGGACGAAGTCGGTGAGAGGCACCTCAGCAGTGTGGAGCTTGTTGAGGAGACGAGGGAGAAAATCAAGATTATCTGACAGAGGATGAGAGCCGCCCAGGATCGACAGAAGGCGTATGTAGACTGTAGGCGACGACCACTGGAGTTTCAGAAGGGAGACATGGTTTTCTTGAGGATCTCACCCTGGAAATGGGTGATCCGTTTCAGGCAGCGGGGCAAACTGAGCCCCAGGTATATTGGGCCCTTCCGCATTCTTGAGAGGATCGAAAGTGTGGCATACAGATTGGAGCTGCCAGAGGAGTTGGCACGTATTCACGATATGTTCCATGTCTCGATGCTTAGGAGATATATGCCTGACCCTTCTCATGTTTTAGAACCTCCACCAGTTGAGCTACGGGAGGACCTGAGTTTACCTGTACAGCCCGTAGCAGTCCTTGACCGGCAGATCCGTAGACTGCGAAGCAAGGATGTCCCGTTAGTACGTATTTTGTGGCGTAGCAACCAGGTCGAGGAGGAGACTTGGGAGCCTGAGGAGACTATGAGGGGACAGTACCCTCGTCTATTTACTGAATAGTTTTGCCTTTCCCTGTATTGTTTTCTTTTAGTTTCGAGGACGAAACTTATTTTAGGGGGTTAGAAAAATGTAACACAGACTCTCGGTGTATTTATATGTACTCAGTCTTATATACATATATGATGCCACTTCATGAGTATGATATCAATTTTTCACTAAGAAATTTTTTTGAAATAGCGGTACCGAAATTTTCGCTTCGAAGTTCTGCAAAGAAAAAAAAATTTCCAAAATAACCCAAAAAGGGTCTTTGATGAAATTCATGTATTTAGGAGTGTGAAATTTTACATAATTACCGAATATGAGATTTTTAGATTTAAACGGCAAAATTTTGACAAATTGTCGTTCGGAATTCGAGAAGGCCCAATGAACTTATTTTACACTAAATAAATTAAATTAGACCTAATATAAAATTTTGGATCTAATGTGTAATTATGAAAATTTTTGGGGTCAAATTTGAGTATCTATAAGTCAAAAGACCTATTGGCAATTAAAGGTAAACTTAGAGTAAACATTGACAAGTGTAATTTTTAAAAAGACCTAAATTTAACAAGTGTGAGGGTGAGGAGAAGTTGCTTGGCCGAATGGAGAGGGTGGAAGGGAACAAATGGAGCTCCTTGCCACATTTTGAGGACACAAGTCATGGGTGAAAGGAATAAAAAAATTTGCCCAATCAAATGTAATGCAAGTTTGGGCTATTGGTGGACTTGAAACAATGTTAATAAAAGATAAAGCCATCTCTCCATTTCCCTTGGCCATAAACGTGAATAACCAGAGAGAGAGAGAGAGAGCATTTGTTCTTTATATTCTTGAAGTCTAGAGTGATCTTTGGGAGGAGCAAGTGAAGAAAACTAAGGAAATTCTTGGTGAGAAACATTTCTTCCTCTTTTTTGCTATCATGAACCAAGAAGGAATTGAGATCCTAATCTATTCATATGTCATTTTGAGAAATCAAATTGAAGGAAGGAGTTTGGACTTGCAAAGGATGCATTTTCGAACTTAAAAAAAAAAAAAAATCAAGCTAAGGTGAGAATTTCTGGAAAATTCTGTATGTTTTCTGTATGCATTTTCATCTCTGTTTTAAGACATCTTAGAGCCAGAATTTGAAAATATGCTAGTTATATGAATTGTAGATCAAAGTCTTATCTTTCCAACGAGATAAGAATCACCAAAATCTGATGCCTGTGCCAAAAGTTATGGCACTTCTCCTGAAACTCGACATAGAAGTGTTCTGTTTCGAACCTTGACAGTAGTGAGAAAAACGACCACTCTCCAGTCTTATTTTGAAGAAACACAAAACATGAAAGTTATAGATATACTTCTTTCCTATAACATATAAAAATTTCAGCCATTTCGCACGAGGAGATTGAAAGTTATACAATTTCCTTAAAACTATGAGTGGGACTTGACATCTACTTTTAATTGATACCGTGTTTTAAAAAGCTTTCAAAGGCATGATTTAAAATGGTATGATTGACCTATTTCCCTGGATTTATGAAAATGTTTTGTGATATATGGAGTGTCCCAACTTGTTTATATCGATATGCATCCATGATTTTGACACTTGATGATTGTGCCACACTTTGATATATCCACATGATTTTATGCTTCCATTGCATGTTGGCACATGATTTTGACATGTTATGGCTTGAGATTTGGCTTGAGATATGTGATTTGGGCTGGATACCCCTGTGGATACTGTGAAGATGATGATATGTTTCCTATGGCATTCCGTAGCTACGAAGGACATTTGGTAGAGGCACCTATTGTGCCCGGATACGCCTCTGCAGGGGGTATCCGCCGGATTGTCATACATATTGTACGGAGTCGTCGGTTGAACCACTTCGGGGAGGACCTTGGTAGGTCTAGCATTGACGGGTTTCCTTACACGCTTGATCCTTGATACGTGTGCGATATATATATATACAGGCTAGTTGGAGTAGTCTGTGTCCAACGTTGGGGTGGAGAGCCTTATTTTATTACTTGCACCGTGAAAACCCCCAACGTTGTCCGTCCTTGGCCATGGTTGGCCTTTGTCGGGATATTTTCGACCGGCTCTACATGATATGACGGACATGCATACTGGATGCATATTTGATTTGATACGTGTGCCGTGAATGATTTATTGAGATGTCATAATATTTTTGCATACCATAGATTTATTGGGACATAATTTTGACACTCCTAATTCACCCAAAAATTAATTGTAGCATGTCATCCCCCCGACTTGCTGAGTACCAATCCCCCCTCTCTACAGTACGCACCCCTCACATTTCCCTCCTACAGGTGTAGACTCGGACTGAGAGATTTGTGCACATTGTTATATTGGATATTCTTGGAGACTACTGGGCTGGGGTATGACTACCCGCTCTTCCGCTATATATATATTGATGTTATTGTATCATTTGAGGAAGTTAGGATGACCATTGTATTTGTTTAAATTGGGATGACTGTATTTATAATTTTTTTGGTCTGTATAAGGTTAACTCTCACTTATTTTAATTTGCGTTGAGGCATACATGTATTATTTTTATCACATAGGGATCTCTGAAATTTGGAAACCTAGATTTTGTGAATGTCGACAGCCTTACGGTGCTTCGATGTGCGGGACATGGTGCCCGTGCATCTGGGTGCCGCAGCGGGCTGGTTGCGTACCCGGCTCGGGAGTGGGTCGGGGCGTGACATGCAGTGATTGGTAACTTTCTGCCTCCTTTTAGCACCCGATTAAAACTCTCTAATCTATTTGTCGTCATATTATTTCATCGCTGTCCACCATCGTAATACATGCTCTACTTGTCGAGTGGAATATCTATTAACTATCGAAATGCAAGCTCACTCAATTCTTTGATCTTGTTCATCATTGTGTCAAATTTTCGGATTTGATGAACTATAGCGGCCCTATGTATTAACTCCGTAAACGGTGTGTTTCGGAACCGCTTACTAAAGTTTGCCTTTAAGTAGCGCAAATAAATTTGATGATAAACAAATGGTGATTGCAAATAGGGATCCCTCTCGATGGCTCGGAGAATTCCAGGTGCCCTATCCAAAATGATGCAAACCCCTAGGCGATCGCTGATAACGTAAACTCTCAAGTTATGTAGGAATCATGACCAGTTGACCAAAATCTTTTTATCGACTACTGCAAAAGCCAATGGCAAAATATGACCAACTATATCAGAGCCCATGGCAACAAGAGTTTTCTCTCTATACTTGCCATACAGAAAAGTACCGTCGATAGAAATAATGGGCTTGCAGTATTGGAACCCATCGATACAGGGTCTGAATGCCTAAAAGATTAATTGGAAAACATTTGGAGACTCGCCGAAAGTGGTAGAGAACCTCCAATTGACCACTGTGCCTAGATTACTAGCTTGTAAAGTGGCAATGAACTGTAACACTATTACGTATGAACTCTCCCAATTATCATATAGTAGCTCAATAGTTTTCTACCTTCCCATCCATGCCTTCTTGTATGACACATTGACTCTATAAGTTATAACATCTTCAATAACATCACAGACCTTGTACAAAACATTTTCCTTTAGATGGTTCTGTACCAACCAGCCTATCATATTGGAGTCAAAATTTGAGTGATCTCCTACAGGCTATTCGGGGAAGCAAATATGTATCAGATTCATTCTAATAATTTCAAAGAATCCATGACTCTTTCTATTTTGCTCGCAAATACCACAAGTAGTTTTTCTCGATATAGTAAAAACACCAAACGAACCAAGTTGTTTTTGAACTCTCGCGAAATCTGAAGAATCTGTGCTCACGTATCTGAAGAATCTTAATTCGTTTTAAAAATCATACCAGCTTGTGGAACCGACGCCTCATCATTTTGTCATACTGATCGGTTGTAGTCATTAAAATCATCAACAATATTCTCCCCATCACCTACGTTACATAGTTACGGAATTACACACATCTCATTATTAAAATCATTAACAACATTCTCCCCTTCATCTATTCCAGCACCCATTTCATCACTATCCTCACCCGAATCTAGTTCTTAATCTTTAACACAATAAATGCCTCTATGGGATCGGACTCAAATCTGCTACTACTGGGTTGCGTCGGGTCAGTTACGTGGTGCGACATAGCATTATAGTTCAGAAGTGGGACAATCACATCACTTGTTAACATTACCCTGTATTGGGCCCATTCCTCTCCAATTAATCCAACATCAATTGCATCATTCAAAAGTTTGGTGTATCTCCAAACATTCGAAGTGCCGGCACCACTTGAACAACCCACCTCAGGTGCCCCTCCAGGTACTTCCAAAAGGGGTTCCATCTCTAAAAATAACTCCACCGAAGCGTGCCCCCAAAAAATATATTAGAATTGATAGGACTTCAGGTAAGAAGCCGTTATCATCAATTAGTACAACCGTATAACTCAACGAGCCACCATATTCCTGAATAGGATATCGACATGAAATCTTCAATTTGAATTGAGTTCAATCAACTCTAGTTTTTTATATAAAATTTTTAACAACCTCTGCCATCTAATTCGACTATCAACCACGATAGCCTTTTTGGGAGGTCCATTGTACTCATAACCATTTGCCCTTGTAATAATTTTGCCACCCCAATAAAGCAATACTTTAGCCCGACTCTTAGCTATCTTCGCTTTATGTATTATCACAACAAAAATAAACACTATGTTAGAATTCTAATAATAAAAGGATAATCAATTATTCTTATGAAAATCATATCAATTTCAACCTTAATCCCTAAATCTCCAACTTATAGTGTACAATAGTTGTATTAAACTTATAGTATTAATTTTATATTTAATTAAACTATTATTTGAAATTAATTATTATTAACTAATTTCATATATTAAATAGATTGAAAATATATAATTTTTAAAATAATATATTTGAAAATATATAATTTTATTTTATATAATTTTTTGTATTTATTTAATATATTAATTGTTATAAATTAAATGATTTGATAACATTATCATAAATTTAATAATTTATTAACAAATTTAATAAGTAAAAATTTAATTCTTTAATAAAACATTTAATAATTTAATATATTAATTTATATAAATAATATAAATAACACTTTAGTTTATATAAATATTACAAATAACACTTTGTTATAATTTTAGTAACACTTTAATATATAATTAAATATTTAATAAATTAATATATTATTTAATAATTTAACATATTATTTTTTTATAATAGTTTGGTTTACGTAAATTTAATAAATTGTTTATATAAATGTAATAAAAATAACTTAATGTAATAAATGAATATTTTATTTTATTTTATTTTATTTTTTGTATTTATTTAATATATTAATTGTTATAATAATTTAATATAAATAATAAAAAAACATAAATCTTGCATCAAAGGCTGAAATATAGCAAGAAAGACCCCTAATGTAACTTAGGAATTATAGAACTAATAATGTTTCTCGATGTGCATTACCTACATAGAAGCAGACTTAAGAGCGTTTGGTAGATCGTAGGGTCTTTTTCCTTAAATCATGTATCGAAGTATGAGAACTAGTCCCCATAATATCTAGATTTTCTATATTGATATTTTGAAGCCTTCTCCTCATGGTAGGTTGAGAAGGTTGCTGGGTTTCACTGGATCCTCTAAGTTGAGTTTTTTCTTCCTTTACTAGTTTTACTTTGAGGACTATAAGTAACATATCAAATTCTAAGCATTTAGAATCTATACTACAATCTCCCTTTCGAGAAGATTTCTTTGTCTTTTTACCTCTTGCACCAGTCAGAGGACTGGACTTGATATTGATAACTGTCTTGGTCCCTTTCCTCGAAGGACAAAATTTAGAACCCATCAAACCTTGAATAATCACCCTTTTCCCTGAAACTTCCAAACTCAAGGGATTATCTGCTAAATACTTTCTCTTGACACTATTTTTCTCGCTATGAATCACAATAGCTTTCTCAATTTTCTTTCCCGAATCTCCAAAATGACCATCATTAGCTCTCTGAATCTCCCTCATCCTCTGATTGGCCAGGTTTGAAATTAACATCGATATCAACTTTGTCACTAGTTTGGGGAAAAAAAAATAAAATCTCATTTTTGAAATTTTGTGTCATTTTATCAATATTTTGAGAAATAACCCAATTTTTATTTTTAAAAAAAAATTACGATTTCAAATATTGTTTCAAAATTAAAAATCTAAACATTAAATCTACATTAATTTTCCTTTTTTCAATATACATAATTTAAATCTAAACATAATTTTTTTAAAATCTAAACATAATTTTAGATTAACATAATTTAAATATACATCTTTTATATATATTTTTTAATATCTAAACATAATTTTAGATAACTTAAATCTAAGCATAATTTTAGATCAAAACATAATTTAAATCTAAACAATAAAAATCCAAACATTAAATGTCTAAACATAATTTAAAAAACATAGTTTAAATCTAAACTAATTTATTTTCTCACCCTCTCCCATAACCATGTCCCACAACTTTTCACCAACAGTTAATTTACTCACTCACCCTATCAACCCCGTCTCTCTCTCTCCCACTCAATTAATGTACCACAACTTTTCACCTACTCAATTAATTTATCTCACCCACTCACCTTCTCTCTTTGTCTCTCTCTCCCCCATCTGCACTATTCCTCTAACTCTCTCCCCCCTCTGTCAATCCCTCTCCCTCTCTCTCTTCCCACTCTCCATCAATCTCTCTCCCCCACCTGAAACCCATGCATTTTGTTCAGCAAAAAAAGAAAAAGAAAAAAAAAAACTCCACACACAACCATCACACCTAAACTAAACAACCATCGTCAACCAAATAATTTGAGGGAAAAAAAAAGCTTGCCGAAAAGTATGGAGAGCTTACCTTGTTGCCGAAAATGAGGTCACCAAAAAAATATAAATTTGCACAACAGAAGATTAAAAACATAAATGAGCTTATGGGATTTAACAATGCACATGGAATAAAAAAAAAAATTTGGCCACTGTGCCAAAAAAAAAAAAAAAACACCTTGTCAAAAATAATGGCCACCAAAAAAATCCCTTTCACAGAGTTGTGGTCAAATGAGAGGCAAAATGTACGCGGTTGTTTCAGTCGATTTAGGGTGGTTTTAAAAATGCAGAGAGAATTGACGACCAAGACAAAGAGGCGGTGTAGATTTATAGTGTAGACAAGTCGATATTTGGGTGAACGACTTTAAAGTTGTTTTTTGCAATATTAACTCCAGTTTTTTTAGTAGTCAAGCCTTTTCAATCGTCTAGTCATCAGTAGGTCAGGAATCAAAATATATTTGGTCTCAAGTCGATCCTTTTTTTTTTTTCCACGAGCAGGATAACCGAGTATGTTTGAAATCGATTTTTCTGAAATCAACTTTCAACTTCATTTCTCTGCAATCGACTTTTTTAGTTTGGGAAAAAAAGACCACATTTTTAGAATTTTGTGCAATATTTATCTTTTCAGAAATAACCCAACCAACTACAATAGATATGTGGCAGAAAAAATCGGATCTCGAGTCGGGCCTTTCAGTTTTAACCAGTTCGGGTATTCTTTATTTAAGACTTGACTAATGAAACTCGGATTGGACTGGTTGGTGATAACGATATTTTTATACATTTAAATTATTTTATTTTATTTTATTTCAAAATTTATTTATGACTTTTAGAACTATTTTTAGGTTTTATTTTTTGATTTTACAATGATTATTTTCGTGTATTTTATTTTAAGATTATTGTATTTGTTTAAAAATATTGAATTGTACAGACAGCTATTAGTATTTTGAGCATAACTTTCTACTCTAATGTCTGATTAACCTGATTCTTATTGGGTTAGAAAGAAAATTTCAAGACCTACAAATCTTACGGGGATCTCAGAGGTTAGGTCAGACCAGAAGATATCCAAAATTTGAGTCAAAATTGTTGCAGTACTGGAAATCAAGACCCATGAGTTTTAAAAGTCCAAATCCAAATGAAATAACCAACTGTTATGAAGATCCACGAATTTTTAGTCTTTTAGAACTCATTTTAAGGAGGAGATATCTTTTACACTAAAGAGAGATGGGAGAAACCCTAGCAGCCGCCTCTTTAGATGGATTCTTCTATCTAGCGATGTTTTCTTTATCTTTCTTATTTTTTTAATAATGTCTACTTAGATTCTTGTTCGTAGGACTCGATGAATTCCGTTCTTTGATTAATAACATGGTTTGATTCGTGTTTTTTCCTTAAATTTTTATTGGTATGTTCATTCTTTGATGAGATTTCATTGTTGGACTTAATATTTCATTCGTAAAGAGCCCTACGATTTGATGATTTGCGATTACATGTATGAGATCGAGAGAAAATTGCATAAAATCTGACTAATATAATAAAATCCACATAAGGTTATGAGATCGACGGATGATTAATTATGTGTGTGGAGAACTTAGGGAAAATCCTAGATTACAGATATTCCATAAATTTTAATGCAGTTTTGGCCTAATCAAGATTATATGACCACTGGATTTTGGTGAGTCGAATTAAAGTTTCATTGCATGACCATTGGGTAAATCTAATTTTAAAAAATCTATCATCATCAAGAATGAATCTTTAGTTAATAAAATCCACATAGGGTTATGAGATCGACGGATGATTAATTCTGTGTGTGTGGATTTTAGGGAAAACCCTAGATTATAGATATTTCATAAATTTTAATACAATTCGGCCTAATTAAGATTACATGACTATTAAGTTTTGGTTAGTCGAATTAGGGTTTCATTGCATGACCATTGGATGAATCTAATTTAGGAAAATCTGTCATCATCAAGAATAAATTTTTAGTTAATAAACTTTAAGGGATTTGAAAGAATTCAACCGTGTAAAAAAATTGGAGATAGATGAAATCGATATTCTAGGGTTTTATAAAACTAGGATTTTTGTCTATCAATATTTCTATTTTTAATATTTTCATAATTTTAATATTTTTGCTATCTTGATTCGTTCTGTTCAACTTAGATTGGGTATTTTATATTTGATAGTACATAATATTCTCATGGGAATGAATTTGTTTCACACTATACATAACATTCGACTGGGGTATACTTGCCCGAAACCGTGATACACAGAAATCACGTAGCAAGTTTTTGACGCCGTTATCGGGGATATTCATGCATATCGATAAAAATCATCTTATTTGAGATTAAATATTATTTTTTATTTATTAATTTTTTCTTGTTTTTGGTAAATAGAGTATACAGATTTTAGGGTTTTTCATATATTTCTTACTTCTGTTCATATAGAATTAGGTTTTTTTAGGGTTTTTTTCGGCTGTCTAAAAATGGATTAAGGAATTAGGGCAAGTTACCACTTGTTTCGAAAGATTTCATCCTATTGAACAAAACCCGTAGCAATAGCTACCGGCACCACCTTATTTTCATCAAATTCTGTCATTTTCATAGAATTTTCTATTTTTCTTTGATTTTTTCATGATTTTTAAAATTTTTCAATTATTTTCTTGGGTGTTTTTTTATATTATTTTACTGTGTTTTATCTAAGTGTTATAGATTTTCTTGAGTGGTTCTTTTAATCGATTTTGAACATTGAATTTTGTGTTATTTTTTGTGTTTGTATAGTACATGTTGCGATTTAAAAACCTTGAGCTAACTGATTTCGATCCTGAGATTGAGAGAACTTTACGAACCATTCATAGAAAAGCTAGGGAAGTTAAGGAGGAAGCAACAATGGCCCATCAGAATAGAGCAATGAGTGAGTACTCGATACCTAGATTTCAGGACATTCAGACTAGCATTGCGCGACTCACTATGGAGACAAACAATTTTGAGCTGAAGTCAGTCTCATTGGAATGGTGCTGGCAGATCAATTTGGTGGAGAGACTTTTGAAGATCCAATTAGTCATATAAAAAACTTTTTAGAGATCAGTGACACCATCAAGCTAAAAGGAGTCAACGCAGATACCATTAAGTTAATGTTATTTCCTTTATCTCTTAAGGGAAAGGCAAATGTACGACTAAATTTCTTCCCTACTAATCATTTTATAAGTTGGGAGATTCTTTCTCAGGTATTTTTGGTTAAGTATTTTCCACCTGGTAAGACAACTAAACCACGTAATGACATTACTAGCTTTAGGCAATCTGAGGGTGAGTCTCTGTATAATGTTTGGGAACGGTTTAAGAATTTGATTAGAAGATACCCACATCATGGTATTCCTGACTTGTTGATTTTGCAAATATTTTATAGTGGTCTTTTAAATTCTGTGAAAATTACCATTGATACTACGACCGGGGGTGTATTCATGGGTAAGTCATATGATGAGGGATGCGTATTATTAGATGATATGACATCTAATCAATATGACTAGTCTAGTAAGCGTGAAATTCCTAGGCCTACTGGTGTGCACGAGGTTGACACTTTTAACGTGCTTAATACCAAGATGGATTCCATATTACATGCTTTGAAAACTAATTAAACAAATGTTGTGGCTAGTCAAGTTTTATACTGTGATTCGTGTGGTGATTCTACTCATATATCTTCTGAGTGTCCACAGGTGCAGCCAGTAAACTATATGTCTAACTCTGACAGATCTCAGAATAACCCGTACTCCAACACATACAATCCGAGGCGGGGGAACCATTCGAATTTTTCATAGAGTCAAGGGGCGCCACCACGACCAAGCAATCCACAGAATTTTGTTTCTGAAAGTTAACAGCCAAGGGAGAGCAAGGCATTGTGGGAGATAGCAATTGAACGCTTGGCAACTGCGACTAATGAAAGGTTTGAAAGGTTTGAAAATAAAATTGATCAATTAGTTAATGCCTTTCATTCTTGTGTGTGAGGTAGACTGCAGAGTGATACGGAAAAAAAATCCTAAAGAGCAAGCCAAGACAGTTACATTGATGAGTGGGAAGCAACTGCAAGAGGAACCGATTCAGTCAAGGAAGAGAACGAACAAGAGGTCAAGAACAAGCAGCTAACTAAAGAAAAGACCAAGACATTTAAAACAAAACAAGGAAGTTCTTTACCTTTGAGGGAGTATAAATCTCGTGTTTCTTTTCCTGGTCGTTTGTTGAGTGATAATACAAAAAAATAATTTGAGAAATTTCTTGAAATTTTTAAGAGACTGTATATTAACATCCCTCTTTTAGATACTATTAGGCAGATACTGAGTTATAGGAAGTTTTTGAAGAATGTGATCACAAACAAGAGAAAAGCTAGATGAGGTTTCGACGATCAAGTTTACAAAGGAGTGTTCGACAATTTTACAAAGAAAGCTGCCGCTGAAACTTAAGGATTTAGGGAGTTTTTCCATCCCTTGCGCAATTGGTTCTTCTAATTTTTCTGGTGTTCTTTGTGATTTGGGTGCCGGCATCAATCTCATGCCATACTCTGTGTTTTTAAAATTAAGATTAAAGGATTGTTGATCTACTAATATTTCTTTATAATTAGCTGATAGGAGTGTCAAATATCCTAGAGGCATTGTTGAGGATATTTTGGTTAAAGTTGACAAATTCAATTTTCCTATTGACTTTGTTGTTTTGGACATGGATGATGATGAGAATACTCTTTTGATTTTGGAACGATCATTTTTGAACACTGCACGTGCATTGATTGATATTTCTGGTGGGAAATTGACTTTGAGATTAAATAATGAAAAAACTGTGTTTGATGTCCATAAGTTAATGAAAAATTTTGATATCCAAGAGGTTTTTAGAGTTGATTTTGAACCTGAATGCATTGATAGGATTGTTGAGCATGATTTGAATGTATTTTATTCTAAAGATTCTCTTGAAAATTGTATTACTAGTTCCTTGCATGTGAGGCATAAATTTCTATAAGATGAACATATTAATGCATGTACCATTTTGGATATAAATTTACCTCAAGTTCGAACACAATTTAAGCCAGGTTGAAGTTAGAAGTTTATGTCTGACCAAAGGCAATAAAGAAAAACGTTTATTGGGAGGCAACCCAATTTTTTTTTTTGATTTTATGTTTTTTTTTAATCTTTATTTTTGTTGATTTAATTTAGGTTTAATTTTTGATGGTATTTTTTATAGATCAATAAGCAACCCTTTGTACGAGAGTAGGAGAAGTTACTGAAGAGGAGGTTGAGAGTTTATCGACTTAATTAGGGGAGTCTTTCTGTTCTCTTCTCTTGATTTTAGATTGATTTGCATTGCGGACAATATTTGGATTAAGTGTGGGAGGATGTATTGCATTTTTATTTTTTAGGTATTTTATTTATTTCATTCTGATTTTTAGGACATTTTTTTTAAGAATTAGGATATTTTTATTTAGAAATCTTGATTTTTGCTTAATTTCTTGAGTTTTAAAAAATTTTTATATGTCAACTAGATTTTCTCAGATTTTCTAATCATTGTATGTTACTTGAGTTGAATAGGGTTACATGACAGATGATTGTATTAATAGTTATTTGGTACATGAGTCACTATTCATCTTTTTATGGTTGATTTGAAGGATAGAGATGCAATATTTAACACCAAATTTATCTTAGTGAGAATTTGAGTTTTATAGAGTAATTTTTTTTGTTTTCATCATTTTTCTTGCTAAGTGTATATCATACATGATTTGATCATTTTAGAACTTACTTTGTTATATATTTTGAGATCGCATTCATGATTTTCATGCATAAAAATGATTAAAACACTTAACATTACACACTTTTGGTTTTCGAAAAATATCATCCCAATCATTTTTGGCCCCTTAGTTAATCAATTTGAGTCTAAACATTTTTTTTCATATGTTACCCATATAATTTACTCAATGAGCCATTTTTTTTAACCCTAGATTTTGAACCCTAATTCACTAATATACTTATAGTTGATAATATGACATTATCTTTTTATGTATTATTATTTTATTTGAGTTTTGTCTATGTTTTTAGTCGTTATCAAGTAGAGTTATGGAAAAAAAAAAGAAATCAGCAAAAAAATGATGACAAAAAAGAAACAAAAAAGAAACAAAAAAAGTGCTGGTTGAAAAAAAAAAGAAAAAAGAAAAAAAGGAAAAAAATCTAAAAACAGAAAAAAAGAAAAAAAGAAAAACAAAATAAACATTTTTCATTTTTGATATTGTTTATTTTTATACTAAAGTCGTTGTTCTTTGTTTTGAATAAACGATATATCACATTACATGTTCGTATTTAGAGTTAGTATTTCTTTGTTTTGATGTAAATAATACCATGTCTTGATATTTAGGTATATTTAGTGAATTATTTTAACGCTACATCTTACCCATTATCCTATCCCTTACCTTAACTCCATTACAACCAAATAAAAAATCTTTTGATTGGTGTGTAGATTTCATATATAAGTGGTGAAAATTTGATATATGAGCAAGTTTATAGTAATGTCATCTTGTTGTGTTGATTTGAGTGATACACGTACCTTTACATAAAATAAGTATTTTGGGTAGTTGATTAGTATTTTCTTTCATTCTATTGAGTAAATCAATTGTGAGAGTGGTTGAGATTTATATTGTTTTTTATTTCAATGAGACTATATGAGATGCAATAGATATTCTAATGCTGGGTACTACGAAGTATTGATTGTTTTGATTGCAATTCCGGTTTGAATTTGTTATGTGCATAGTTAGGGACTTGGGATGTTGAATTGATTTTGGAGAAAATTTATTCTTATTTAAGGACAAGCAAATATTCAAGTATAAAAATATTTGATAACGATATTTTTATATACTTGAATTATTTTATTTTATTTTATTTCAAACTTTATTTATGACTTTTAAAACTATTTTTAGGTTTTATTTCATGATTTTATACTAATTATTTTCGTGGATTTTATTTTAGGATTATTAGAGTTGTTTAAGGATATTGAACTACACAGACAGCTATTAGTATTTTGGCATAACTTTTTGCTTCAATATCCGATTAACCTGATTCTTGTTAGGTTGGAAAGAAAACTTCAAGCCTACAAATTTTATGAAAACCTCAGAGGCTGGGTTAGACCAGAAAATATCTGAAATTTGAGTCGAAGTTGTTATAGTGCTAGAAATCAATGCCCATGTGATTTAAAAACCCAAATCCAAGTGAAATAACCAGGTGTTATGAAGACTCATGAATTTTTAGTCATTTAGAACTCTTAAAAATTAGATTATAAGGAGTAGATATCCTTTACACTAAAGGGAGAAGGGAGAAACCCTAACAGTCGCTTCCTTGGATGGATTCTTCTATCTAGGGATTTTTTTTTTATCTTTTTTATTTTTCTTTATCACGTCTACTTAGATTTTTATTCCTATGACTCATTGAATGCTGTTCTTTGATTAATAATATGATTTGATTCATTTTTTTCCCTTAAATATTTATTGGCATGTTCTTTCTTTGATGAGATTTTATTGTTGGATTTAATACTTCATTCGTAAAAGTCTCTACGATTTGATGATTTGCGATTACATGCATGAGATCGAGAAAAAATTGTATGAAATCTGACCAATACAATAAAATCCATATATGGTTATGAGATCGATGGATGATTAATTATGTGTGTGGAAATTTTAAGGTAAACCTTAGATTAAAGATATTCCATAAATCTTAATACAGTTCTGTGTAATCAAAATTGCATGATCATTGGGTTTTGATTAGTCGAATTAGAGTTTTATTGAATGACCACAGGGTAAATCTAATTTAGAAAAATCTGTCATCATCAAGAATGAATTTTTAGTCAATAAACTTTAAGAGATTTGAAAGAATTCGACTGTGTGAAGAAATTGGAGATAGATGAAATCGATATCTTAGAGTTTTATAAAACTAAGGTTTTTGTCTATCAATATTTATATTTTTAATATTTTCATAATTTTAATATTTTTATTATCTTGATTTATTCTGTCCAACTTAGATAAGCTATTTTATATTTGGTAATACATAATATTCTCGTGAGAACGATACTTGCTTCGCACTATATACAACATTCTACTGGAGTATATTTGTCCGAAATCGTGATAATATTACCCAAATTCAATAGGAAAACTCAACCCAAAAGATTGACTTATTGGGTAAGAGAGTCTCTTAGATTTAAATAGTTCTATAATTTTTTTTGTGGATCCAATGTGAAATTTATAATATTACCCACCCCTTGAGAAGTCGGACGTTTACGGACTGTTCTCACTCTGGACTCTTTACTGCACTAGGTAACCATTTTTCTCTTTAGACGTCTCTCACTACAACACCAGGTAGCATTTTTTTTTGACCTTTTTCTATATTAGACTAGAGGTTTTGATACTTATTTATCATGAGTCTACTAATTTGTCATGAATTCACGTGATGGACTCAAATTCATCATGAGAACTTAATCCAAAAGATTGATTATTGAATGATAGAGTCTTTTAAATTTAAATATTTCTATAACTTTTTTTACGGATACAATATGGAATTTATAACACTGTCCAATTCTATTTATTGGATCATTTATGTAGTCAAACCAGCCGATTTTTTGCAAGAGCCAGAGACATGTGGACTGAGTCAATCCGATTCACAAATTATTTTAAAAAAAATTAACAAAATCTAATTGAGATGATAAGTATTAGGGAACAAATTTCAAAATTACTGAAGTGACAAATCCTAATTTTAGATTTTTAAGATTAACAAAAGCTTCTTCTTAATAATATAAATACATTTTCAAATGACAATAACAACAAACATAAATTTTTTAACATTAACAACCAATTTAATTTTTCAGAGATAAGAATTCATAATAAGATTTAAATAATTTGAAATTTGACTAATGGTTAAATTTCATAAAAAAAAATTTTTTTTTTTTTATATTTTATTTTTTTTTTTTTTTTTTTTTAAAAAATTTTTTTTTTTTTTTTTATAAAAATAAAAAAAAAAAAAAAAAAAAAAAAAAAAAAAAAAAAAAAATTTTTTTTTTTTAATAAAAAAAAAAAAAAAAAAAATAAAAAAAAAAAAAATAAATAATTTATTTTTTTTTACTTCTATTATTTTAAAAAAAAAAAATTAATTTTAAAAAAAACTCAAAATTTAAAAAATTTAAAAATTTTTTTTTTTTTTATTTTTTTTTTTTTTTTTTTTTTTGAGAAAAAAAAATTTTTTGAGAAAAAAAAATTTTTGAGAAAAAAAAAAAAAAAAAACTCAATAATTTTTTTTTTTTTTTTAAAAATTTTTTTTTTTAAAAAAAAATTTTTAAGAAAAAAAAAAAAAAAAAATTATTAAAATTTTTTTTAAAAAATAAAAAAAAATTAATTTTAATATTTTTTTATAATATAAAAAAAAAAATAATTTTTTAAAACTTTTTTTTTTTTTTATATTATTTTGATTATAATAAAATTTATGGATTGTTTAAATTTCATCTTCTAGCTATTTTGCTTGATCCATTTTCAGCCTACTTGGAATAAATCAATCTTCATCCACATGTATTTGTAATTTTTGCTAAGATAATGGTATCTGTGCAGCTTGTATATATAAATTAGAATGTATCAATCATGTCCAAATTTTCGTTCTCTTTATTATATTTTTAACTTGGCCTGGAGGACGCTCTCGATTTGCCCCCCTTTCTCTTTGCAGTAGGCCTCTTTCTCTCTCTCTCAAAATCATATGCTATCCCATCACCTTCAAGACGTCTGCAGAGTCACCTTACCTGCTGCTGCTAGTGCTGCTGCGACACATTGCAGGATTATCAAAACTGGTTGTGCTTCCCACAACACTGCCTCCCTTGTGTCAGCCTACGTGCACTCCGGTTGTCTCCCTCTTGCCCATCAACTTCTTCTCGAATCTCTTCCCTTTTGCTCATTCAACTTGCTCACCGGCAATCTCATTATTGCAAGGTATGGACATTTCCATTTTAATTTTGCCCGGTCGGTGTTTGATAAAATGCCTGTTCGAGATGTTGTTTCTTGGAATTCCATGATTGGGGCTTGCGTCAAAAATGAACACTTTCACGACGCAATCCGATTCTTCAAACAAATGCTGAGCAGCCCCGGCATTCAACCAGATGAGTTCACATTTGCATCTCTATTGTCTGGATGCGCGCGTCTTGGATCATTTACTCGCGCAAAGTGGCTGCATGATTTGATGATCTCCAAAGGCATCAAGTTGAATTCTATACTGAGTGCTGCACTCATAGATATGTACTCCAAATGTGGAAGAATTGAAGAAGCCAGTGGCATATTTGAAATCACCAACCAACGCAGTGACGTATCTGTGTGGAATGCAATGATTAATGGTTTGGCAATTCATGGCCTTGCTTTCGACGCAATTAAAGTGTTCTCCCAAATGGAGGCGGAGAATGTTGCTCCTGATTCCATCACGTTTCTAGGGGTGCTTAAAGCCTGCAGTCATTCTGGGTTGGTCACCCAAGGTCAGGAATATTTTGATCGGATGAAACACCACCATTGGATTCAGCCGCAGCTTGAGCACTACGGTGCCATGGTTGATCTTTTAGGTCGAGCAGGGCTTCTGGATGAAGCCTATGCTGTCATTAAAACGATGCCTATGGAACCTGATGTCGTTCTCTGGAGAACCCTTCTCAGTGCTTGTAGAACTTACAAAAGGCCTGATTTGGGTGAAATTGCCGTTAGAAATATATCATGTTTGGACAGTGCAGATTATGTTTTGTTGTCTAATACATATTGCTCTGTAAAGAAGTGGAATGAGGCGGAGAGATTCAGAGATTCAATGAGAAGGAACAGAGTTCGTAAAAACCTTGGAAAGAGTTGGCTTGAGTTAGCAGGCGCAATTCACCACTTCAAGGCTGGTGATAGATCACACCCTGAAACAAAAGAGATTTATAGAGTTTTGGATGGATTATTAACTAGGGCGAAGCTGGAGGGATTTGAGCCGGTGCAAGAGTTCGTCATGATGGATGTTTCTGAGGAGGAAAAGGAGGGAAGTCTCAACAGTCACAGTGAAAAATTGGCTGTAGCCTATGGGATCCTGAAAACTAGCCCAGGAGTAGAACTTCTGATTTACAAAAATCTCCGGACTTGCCAGGATTGTCATCACTGGATGAAATTCATTTCGAGAATTCTGAATAGGGTGGTAACTTTAAGGGATCGGATCCGTTTTCATCGATTTGAAGGTGGAGTATGTTCTTGCAAAGATTATTGGTAGTCTATAATGATTGATAGTGGGAGGTGAGCACGGTGATAAATTCCATGAAAGGGACAAAGATAAGCTCTTTCTGATAGTAATGAGACATGGGATCAAGTTTATTTATGTCATTGGTTGGTGGGAGGTCCAATTAAGTTTTTTATAAATGAAATTTCCTGATCGGGCAATACATTTAGGGAACAACTCAAGGTTAAGAAAGCTAAGCAGTTCATGATTGCTGGCATCTGCATTCATCCTCATGTGCTTTATGCCTTCCATAGGGACTGGTGAGTTACTGTACCGTCCTGCTCTGCAACATTTGTGGCTTAATTATCTGGTGCTAGCATGGCACTGCATGAAAGTTTACATTTGTTGCTGTGGAGAAACAGTTGATGATTGGTCTACAAGTCGGGCCGCTGGATTCCCAACTTGCCCTTCATTAGAAATGTCTCCCCCACATTCAGTTTAACATTTGCCATGCTATTTGGTGATATTTGTATCACATTTTTCCCCCATGTAGCTTTCCATCTCTAACAACAGATGCTTCAAACTAATTTTTGAGTGGTGCATTAAGTTTAAGATTTGCCATGCTATTTGGCGATATTTGTATGGCTTATTTTCCCTCACCTTGCTTTCCATCTCTAACATTAGACGCTTCAAACTAATTTTTGAGGGGGTGCATCTGTGATCGTGTTTGTCATAAAAAGAGAAAATCTTGTATACCAGCATGTTTGATTGATGCTAGTCTTATCTTCCTTCCATTTCCCAAGATATGACCAAAATGATTGTTTCATGCTCTATTATAATAGTACAGAAAATCAGAAGGATCCCTTTTCTCGTCAAGTTTGTGTAAGGTCGCTGTCTATTAGTCACGTAATGTTTTGGTTAGTCCTTTATTTTCTGGTCTCACTAATCAATACTCTTTTCATTCATATTTTTTAATTGGTCTTTTTTTTTTTGATTTAGGCTTATTTACTTTTTCCTTGAGCTTATTTCTTGAGGGCTATCAGTCAAGTTTGCAAGGTGCTAGCAAAGATCAAACCAGTGGCTGTTGGGAGTTGACTCTGTATTGTCTTCCATACATTTTGCTGAGTACGAAAATGAGTTGGAAACAGGATTCAAAGTATGTGACAAAATGAAGAGACTCTATTATATTCAGGTAGCCCAAAGAACATAAAAATGTACTACTTTTGGGAGTTTGTTTTGCTAAGTTAATATCTACTTTGGGTTGAATCATCTTTGAACACTGAAAGGCGGAAGAAGTCAAAGAGCCTGACTCATGCTAATCAAAAGTAGATCATTAATATTAGTGATTTGATTACACAAAAAATAGTGCTTTGTGACGAAATTATTTCTCCTGATATTACAAATGCCCTCTCCGTTGGCTAGATGCTGTTTAGATATAATGATCGCAGGAAGATTTCTTTAGAAAAAAAGGATGCATTCATGTTTCATGTAGGCTCTTACGCGCAAATACAACTGAAGTTATTCATTTATTTCACTTGAGAACTAAACAGGCAGTAAAAGAATATACTTATCTGTGACATATAAATATAAGTTTGAAACAAACCTAACACAGTTCAACAGTCATGGAGAACTCTTGTTAAAAATATTTTCTCAAGGCTTCTATCCTTACTCTTTTCCTAGTAATGTCATGTGCATCGGAAAAATCTTACCAAAACGGATGTGGGACATCTTGTAGTTATTTAATTTATACCATATTGGACTTATTTATTTTTCAATCTTTGAGCCTTAGAGCTAGTGACAGTCTCTGTTATATGGTTATCTTGGTGTTGGTTCCATTCCATCTTTTGGACAGTGGATTAGATTTTAGTGTTGTTACTTCGCCTTTCTGAAAACTTTTAGATATATAATGGAGCATAAACTTGGTTTTCCTGAGAATTCTTGTAGAATGCAAAACTTTTCAGCTCACCAAGACCATAAACAATGGATCTCTCTTTTATATTTGTTACTTGAAAGCTTTTTGAAGTGAAAATTTGAATTATTTGAAGTTGTCCTTCAAAATTTAGGAGCTCAGATTGGGAAGCAATAAAGACAAGTACAACCTGAAGACAATATTTGGAAGACAGGAGGTGTGAAGAGTGCAGTGTTGGTTTGAATCTGATCTCACTCTTTCCGTCTGCTTATTTACTCCATGTTAACTGGTATTGGTGGTATTGATGCTATCCTTTTGGTAGTGTTAAACTTTTGTAGGCTGGTGATGTAGATGATAGTGACCATAAGAAGGTGATGATGATTATGATGATCACGATGATGACGGGGAGGATGAGGGCAAGTTTGATGAGCAAAATCACAAGAAGACAATATGATGGAAGAGCTTGAAAGGGAGAAAGACGAACTTCCACATTGGAGCAGTAAGGATTTCTTGCATGAGAAACAATATTTAGGCGTTTCTCTCTTTGGTGGTAAACATTGGTCAATTTGATTGCTTTATATGTTAAGCCTTTTAATTTCCCTCAATAGCAGCCATGATGTGGGGTGGCTTTCTAAGAACACTTCACCTGGTATGTGCCGCAACAATTCAGATACGGGGCATGTGAGGATTTTGAGAGTTTCAAAGGAAAATGCAAGGAGAGAGTGATTCTGTGTGGGAGAATTATTTTTGATAACTTGAAACTATTTTACTGCTACACGTACCATATCTTTCGTATTAAACAAGCTAACAATTTGAATCAAAAATAAAATAAAAAAGCTCACATTACACGCTGAGGAGCTTGAACCACTTTCTCAGATTTTTCTATAATGATTCTATCCTTGCATAATCTGCACCGATGCCTTCAATTCTTCCTGCCCCTGTATATTGGCATGACTAATTTTGGTATAAAGTGCATATGGAAACATCAAATGTAGCCAATTTTGCGGATATTATATTTGTTAGGCGTTAAGAATTTTGGTGTCAAATATTAAGGTAGTATTTGGTTAAAAGGCATAAGAATCGGAAATGAGATTAAAACTCATATAAATTATTTGGGTTAATGGAATGAAAATAAAGGTTTGGGAATAAAATCCATGAAATAAGCATCTTGTGAAATTCAAATAAAATCCTGGGTTGCAAGAAACCCATGTTTCAAATCCAATCAAATTACATGGCCACCTTCACACTCAAGGTGAGGAAGCCGGTCTTGAATCATCGTCATTCAAATTTCAATCATCGTCGAAGGCAAATAATAAGAAAGAGACTTCTTGACAAACTCAGACACACAAGAGGTAGGCGGCGTTCAATTTCAAACAGCGATTGTCAACGATCATACTCGGAAATTGACAAAATCTGAAGTTTGTAAAATGAATTGCTTTGATCGATCGGAGATAAAAAGAAAAACTACTCACCAGAGTGATTCGAAGTTAGAAGAATGGTTTTAATGGCGGCTATGGTGGCTTTCCCACGGTGGGAGGAAATTTACAATAGTAGAGGTGAAGTTCAGGGTCGAAAATGGCGGTGATGATGATTACCAAAGGCTTTTGGAAGCAAATGGCAGTCCACAATTTTGCCTACGTTATTAGCATGAGAGATTCATCGTAGAATCTCCCATGAACTAGAAATGGATCTAGTTGTCAAAGGAAAAACCAGAAAAGACATATAATCGTTTTTAGAGTTCATAAAGCTCTTGTGATTTAACTTATTTACAAATTATAGGCCTCTAGTTCAAAAACTAAAATTATTTAATATATTATAAATTGAGAATTTCTGAATCATTTTTTAAACCAAATTGAATTTTGATGATAATCAAATTAGGAAAAATTAAGTATAAATAAATCTAGAAATGCAAATATAAAATTGAGTAGTCCAGATACCCACCAAACAATGCAGGTCGACCCGACAACCAAATCAGGTCGACCTACCATACATGTGAGGTCGACCCCTTCCTTACGACTCCTCACTCGAGCACTTTTCTTAGAATTTTATTTATTTTTTTAGACAAAGCTGTCATGTCCTGATTCTTGAATTAAACATGTGACAATCATCGTATTATCTCAAAATATGAATAAACCTAAATCGTACATCAAAGTACCGTAAGTCATTCACTGATATCTATATATTTTCTAAAATAATTCAACAAATTCAAATAAAATAATATGCATTCATCACACAATCAAAGGATCAACCCGATCTACTCCTGTTCAAAACATGCATGCATAAGGTCATCCCAGCCGTTCAAATCCAAGTGCATTTATAATGCCAGCCCGACTATTCCAATCAATTCCATAAAATAAAAACAAATCTCTACTCGAGATTATAAATCAACTTAATCAAAAACAATTTTCAAATAAATTTTCGGTAAATCAATAGATTCTCAATATACATATATAAAACCAAATGTAATTCAAGGTTCAAATTTAACAAAGATAGTATCAAGATAGTTTTTCAAAAATAGTTACAACCAATGCCTCCATAAGAGTTTACTAATATCTTAAAATATAATCAAAAGAAACCGATACCCGAACCGAAGCACAAAACATGGGCTAATCTCTAAGTTAAATATCCTTTGAAAAAAAATAAAATAAGAGGAATAAGTATAAACAATAATCAGTAAGTGGAATAACATGTTATGTAATGAATGAGGGGTTTGGTATGGATATGTCAAATAATTTTTTCAAAATCTTTTTCATCGTAATCAAATACATCAATTGCCATTATAAAAGTTAAGGTTTTCATCTACATCCAATCATTATGATGAGACAAAAATTTATACATCCAACATATTTAACATTTTTCCTGGAGCAACCAAGATTATTGTTTTTAACAAACGTCAACCACGACCTAGGGCAGAACCGCCAAGGGGTTTTAGTAATTTAAGTTCATAAATACCCTTATCCTTAAAGTTGGATGTAATATTTTATTGATGGTGCAATTAACTATCTCACGACCTTATTTATAACACTTGGCCATAGAGACTTTGCACATGCTTGGCAACCTCCGATACTTTACTAACCCCATCACGTTATCTCATCAGATCACACCGTGAAAGGAAATGACTAATCATTTAATAGGAGTTCAAACTCACAGCCCAAACCAATACATACACCATTCCATTTTAAACTATTCTATGTGTCAATATAACCATCTAAATTTCAATTCGAGTATCGATGACAACTTACAATATAATAGATGTAAATATGACATATAATTCATTTTCAACAAATTAGATGTATTTCTATTACAATTTCATATATAGAGACATTTCACACACAAAACAATTCAAAACTTATTTAAAAAAACCATTTTAAAAAATCAAATAAAGTATTTACTCATTTAAAGCATAACATACAATCCACTTACCTACTGGGAGGGTGAATAATCCAAAGCCAAATTAACCCCTCATAAATTTTTAATTGTCTAACCTAAGACAATAGACACAAATTTATCATTTAATCACAAACTAATATTAAGAAAAATCAATATGCTCCACACAATTCAAATTCTAATTTTTCTAAAATTTACCAATTTATCATCTAATTTCATCAAATCACATCATTAATCTAGGGAAATAATTCCCCTTACAAAATTTCCCCAAATTTTAATATTATATATAGCTTAAGTCTAAACTCTCAAACTTTATTCTTCCAATCTCAACATAAGTTTATATATAAGTAAAATGTACTCAAATTTAAGATGAATGAAGGAAAATTATCTTACGTGAGCCACGAATTTTGCCTCTTAGTCACGTCATATTCAAAGTCTAGATTTTCTCTCTCTACAAAACCCCAGATCTCAATATAAATCCTAAGTTTATACAAAAATAATTGAAACTTAAGTTTAAGAAGGAGTATTACCTCTATTTTCTTCACAAATTTCATCTCTTGTTGAGCTACTTCAAACTCTAGGCTTTTCTCTCTCTATAATATCCACTTCTCTCACTAAACCCAACCTCAAATGGTTTTGTTGGGAGTTCTAGAAGTTTCAATATATGGGTTTTAGTTTGAGTTTGGTTGCTCTAAAAGAGAGCAAAGAGACAAGAGGAGAGAGAGAAAGAGAGTGTGTGTGTGTGTGTCGAAAGGGAGAGAATGAGAGTGAGAGTAAGGGGTGGGAGTGGGTTCTCGGGCAAAGAAAAAAGAGAAAGTAGGGGAGAAGAGAGAGAGAGAATAAAAATAAAGGGGAGTGTGGGATGAGTTTTGATATTTCTTGGGTGTCCTCTCTTTTCTCATTTTTTTTTTATTTTGTCTCGGTATTACAAAAGCACTTCAGGTCAACCCTAGGCTCACTAGGTCAACCCTCAGAGCATTTTAGGCCAACCCTAGGCTTACTAGTTTGACACGAAGCTCACTAGGTCGACTCTCAAAGCACTTTAGGTTGACCCTAGGACACTAGGTTGACCCTTAAGCAACTTCAGGTTGACCTTTAGCAAGTCAAGCACATCCTACTCCTTAACCTATAGGTTGACCTTTTCAATCCCTTAGGTCAACCCATATGCCTTTTGGGTCGATCTTAATGCTTACTAAGTCGACCCATATGCACATAAAGTCGACCCATCCTCTTTAAAGGTCGACTTGCACCTTGTTTATTTGTTTGACTCTTCAAAAATTGGTTGACCTAAACACTTAGTACTTCGACTCAAATTTATAGGTTGACCCTGGTGTTTTAATATATCAGCCTACACTTCTGTTTACGTCTCAATGGTTTAAAGATTTTAAAATCGAGTTGATGCAATACACTTTTAGGTCGACCCCTAAACAAACACATTTCATAATTATTGAGTTCTATGCATTCTAATAAGCTAATATGCAGGTAAAGCAAATGTTTTTTTTTTTTTTTTTTTTGATGTAAAAACAGAAGTTGCCATCCAAAAGAAGAAAACCAGCTTCCTATTTGTTAAGGTAAAGCAATCGGTAAAAAACAATTAATGAGAAACGACGGAAGCATTAACAAACAATCAATGAGTAACGTTCGAAACACATCTACCAACTCAACGGCTCTTTTCAACTCAAATAAATATCAAAGTTAGGAAGCCACAAAGCTGTATTTGCGACATTGAATGAACTCACAACAAAAGCATTGAACACTTTGTTTTCTCGCAAACGCACTCTGTTTTAATTCCTCATTTATTCTTCTGTGTTTAATTTTTATTGAGCAAAATTTTTGTTACTTTTGAGGATTAGTTTCATCTTCTTGTAATACTCTCACTCTATATTCAAAGTTCTAAAGAATCGAGAGGGTTTCTCAGTCTGAGTCTTAGAGAGAGAAAGAAGAGTTATAAGTATTTTTTGATGAAACACTTGTAAGGTTTTACTTGCATCTGTGAAACAAGTGAGTTGTACTATTTGAAAAATAATGAAAAATCTAGAAGAGTTATTGGGAGTGAATGTACAACGAATTTGGTGAAACCACTATAAAAATCTCACATTCTCTGTTTTAAATTTCTTTGCAAAATTTTCACTTCCTTTGTTTTTATTGAAACCTTCAAAGTTATTATAAAATCCGAAATTAATGTCATAGTTATACAAATGAATCTATTCACCCTCTTTAGGTTTCTTTTAATTTTTTATTATAAAAAACTCATTTTTTATTAAATATTTTTTTTACAATGAACGTTCTTTAATAAAAAAAAATTTATCAAACATTTTTTTATCATAAAAAATCCATTTTTAATCAAATATATATATTTTTTTACCATGAAGCAATTTTAAAAAATGAACAAAATTAACAATTATATGATTCTGATTCCAAAAAATATAAAAATCAAATATCAACAATGGTAATCATATCCATTTTAAAATTTGAATCAAACAAGAATTATCGAATTTCTATTTCGATTTTGATTCATAAGGTTTTTTATTTCGATTTTGATTCCAATTTTTGATTGTGAACTAAACGCCCCCTGACTAGGAGAGGAAATTTTTGAAGGTGAAAATTTGAATGCATAATATTTTAAGAATTAATTGTTATTCCCTTATTTTTTTTCCTTTCTCCTTTTTTGGTTGAATTAACTTAATATTTGATATTTGAGATAAAATGTTAGAAGAAAAATGTTCATATATTTTTTTTAACACATTGATTAAGTATTCTTTTTCTAATTTTTTTTTTTGAGTTGTTTTCTCTTTAAAATTATTTTTCTTTCTTCTTTTTTGGTTGAATTAATTAATATTTAATATATAAGATAAAATGTTAGAAGAAAAATGTTCATTTTTTTTCTAAACACATTGATTAAGTATTCTTTTTCTTAAAATAAAAAATTGTGTTGTTTTCTCTTTAAAATTAAGCATATATTGACTTTTTAAAAATAAATCAATTTAGTTCACATTTTTTTCTTCAAACACATTCATTTTTCTAAATAAATAGATTAATTTTCTTTCTGTAAAGACACAAATTTAACTCTTATTTTCTCTTTCCAAACTAGTTAATTTTAAGTTTTCCTTCTTTACAAAAACTAAAATTAGTTTCTCTCACTTATGACTAACCTCATTAATTTTCTCTTACTAGATAAATAATTTAGTTTACACACTCTCTTCAAACACATTTAGTGTTAGTTTTCCGTCTCTAAAAAATAAAATTTTGTTTTTCTATCTAAAAGTATACTAATTAATTTTCCATCTTTTAAAAAAATCGATTTAATTCATATTTTTTCTCTCTAGACAGCTTTATTCATATTTACTCTTTTTTGTATTAAAAAATCAAATTTAATTTCTTCTCTTTAAAATTAAAGACATTAATTTTTTCTCTGAAATAAATACATTGATTTTAAATTTTTCTCTCTAAAATTAAATATATAAAATTTTTGAAAAAAATTAAATTATTTTAAATTTTCTCATCTAAATTTATTTTTTTAATTTGCTCTCTCTAAAAAATTTTAGTTTATCTTCTCTCTAAAAAATAATTCAGCTCTCCTCTCTCTAAAAGTATATACATTAATTTTCTTTCTTTGAAAAATTTAAATCATATTTTCTTTATACATACATTGATTTTAAATTTTTCTCTCCTAAAACTAAATATACTAAATTTTTAGAAAAATTAAATATTTTTAAAATTTCTCATTTAATTAATTTTTTTTTTTTAATTTGCTCTCCCTAAAAAGTAACCTGAGTTTATTTTCTCGATAGATGTAGTTGTTTTAAAATTTTTATTTCATGTGTCACTATATTTCTTATTAGGTAACATTTTTCTTACTTTGGGGATACATGTTATTTGTTAGATTTATTTTATGCATTCGGTAGTGTGGAAAATTACAAAATAAACGAGATTAGAATTTCGGAATAAATATCTCGATACGTGGATTTTTAAAAATCTGTGACTGCGAACTCTCAAACAAAACGCATGATCCGATGGTAATCACAAAATCAAATCACCACCATAATATCATGATACCGCAACCCAAAATCTAGTGACATAATGATGATGAGAAAATTTTCTACTCAAAATTTTCTTGAGCCCTTGATAGTTTTCTCACTCTAGAAAATATATGTTTCTCACAATCTCTCTCAACAATTCTCAATTGCTCTTGATCTACACTTGATGTTTCATTAGAGAGGTTAATCTCTAATTCATTAAAATATCCCTTACGTGAGTGATTTTTAAGGAGAGTTGTGAGGAGTTATAAGGATAATGAGAGTTATCCCATTATCCTAAATTCAAATTTAAATGATTTGAATTACCTCCCCAATTAACTAAAAATGCCCCTACATATGTATATTAATCAACATCTCCCACTTGTACATGAGAGTATTTTACATTTATCATAAGATCATAACTTATGCGATTTTTCACACACCTTGATGGATTTTTATATAGAATTGGATGTCATACGACCGGCGAGTACACTTGTAAACAAAAATTTCTTGATACATCTATTAGAATGATCAAGAACACCGTCAGTATAAAAAAAAACTTGCTGTACCCTTGCTCAACGCATTACATCCATCAAGCTACTTTCCTCATCGAAAGTGATCCTCAACCGTTACTAGATTGTGTATTCACTATTATGTTTTGAAATCTAATATAGATAAATAGAACAGGTTGACCGGTGATACAACACAACAATATAACGTCAATTGGTCTTTTTTTTCCCAACTAAAAACTATTTATCTCAATTCAATTGTTTTCTTAGACTTACCTCGCAGACCTCATTATCTTCTAGACTATTAGTAAACATACTAAAATAGCATACACTGAACCAAAATTTCAAGAAACAGTCGAAAGTAATAACGGTGCTGGTGGGCCCATCTAACGGGTCTCCGATCTGACACAGTGGGCATAGGGATTAAGATCATATTATCGTCTCAAACAATAGCTCCCACTATCCCATGGTTGATTTATCACACATGGTATGAAATACGTGTTACAGTGTTATTCCCTCATCACTCAAAAAGGTATATGTCAGATTTTTCTAATATTATATAGGTATAAAACTCAGTCTACACATAAAACTTTATCCAAAGATCTCAGAAAGAGTATCTCAAAGACAATATCACTAGACGCAGGTGATATCTAACATTTCAAATCTGACTACTTATATGTAACATGGATGTAGGTATATCCATGTCGGTCATATCACATATGACGTCATTCTGAACATATATCAGAACGACTTATGTTCTACTAGAGCCACTCTTAAAGTCTCTTATGCTTAGAAATCGTCTCATCTCCGCTCACTCAGAACTGGAGGTAGTTATTTGTATGAGAGAGTAGACCTTGCCTATTGACATATCTTTTATCTCATCACATCATAAAACATATGACAACAAATAAATGTAATAAATAAATGATAGAATAATACACATATGTCATATATATAATAATAAGTATCAAAACGTCAATCGAGTATATATAAGAAATGTCAGAATACATGTAAACCCAGTAATTCCCTATATCTTAGAAAGGAATCTTTCGAAATGGGTTTGGTAAAGGTATCACCCACCATACTTTGTCCGAAAATATACTTGATCTTCACTTTATCTTTCTCGATGATGTCTTTCACAAAATAGTATCTAGTATCGATATATTTGATCCTACTATGATCCTTAGGGTCTCGAGTGCAGGTAATAGCAGTCTGATTATCATAGTAAATCATCACTGGTCTTTCACCATTTGCAACAACCCCTAATCATCTAGAATTCTATAGAGCCAAACATTCTTCTGAACTACCGTTGAGCATGCCACAAACTCAACCTCCATCATAGATAGAGATACACAGGTTTGCTTCTTGCTGCTCCATGAAATGACACCATTATTGAGCAAAATCGCAAAACCTAATGTTGATTTGCATCTATCTAGATCGCCACCTAGTTGGCATCTGAATACACTACGAGACGCAAATTATCTCCTCCATAACATAAGGAGAGGTTCATAGTTCCCTTGAGATATTTCAGAATCATTTTCACTGCACTCTAGTGACCTTTTCTAGGATTCGATTGATACCTACTCACCAGATCGACTGTAAAACAAATGTTTGGTCATATATACAATATTATGTACATCAGATTACCTACTGTACTAGCATAAAGAATTTTGTTCATCTCCCTTATTTCTTCCTGAGTTTTAGGACACATGTCAAAATTCATACATTCATCTTTAGCAATAGAAGTATCTATGAGGTTGTAATTGCTTATCTCGAAATGCTCAAGAATCTTCCTGATGTAGGACTCTTGTGAAAGAATCAACACCCATCTTAAAAGATCCCTCTAGATCTTAATTCTGAGAATGAACTAAGCTTCACCCATGTTCTTTATATCAAAACTCGACAATAACTACATTTTGATGGTCCTGTTATTTCTAACCTATAGAATGTCATCCACATATAAGAACATCATCACAAAAAAGTCCGTCGAACATATCAGATAGACGCAATGATCCTCCTCGATCATCACAAAACCATAAGATATTGTCTTATCGTGAAATCTCAAGTACTAATGCCTAGATAACTTCTTAAGGTCAAATATTTACTTACGAAGTCGACAGACTTTATCCTCCTGACCTACAGGAACAAAGCTAAATGGTTTCTCCATGTTGATCTTCTTATCCAAACTTCTGTTTAGGAAGCCAATCTTAACGTCCATCTGGTTTAACTCCAAATTCATATCCACAACTATCGCCAAAAGTAAACAGATCGAGATAAATTTGATTATTGGGGGAGAAAGTCTCCTCGTAGTCCAAGCTCTTTATCTGAGTATAACCCTTGACTACCATACAGGCCTCATATCTCTCCATCGATTCGTCAACTTTTCTCTTGATCTTGAGAACCCACTTGTTCCCAATGGTCATTTTACCCTCAAGCAAATTAACTAGCTCTTAGACCCCATTGATTTTCATTGACTCCATCTCTTTATCCATGGCCTTCAACCAATGGTTTACAGATCCTTTGAGAGCTTCCTGGATTATTTTGGACTCCTTATCATCCTCATGAGTTAAAATGAGGGTCTTATCCTCAATCGGAAAATGACATTTAGGTATGTATTCTCGACTGCTCCTACGAGGAGGGGAAACCTCCTCACCTCTAGAAGGATTACTCCTATCAGGATCAAGATCCGTAACAAGTTCTTGAATCTTGCCGCTGAGCTCAACTGAGCCACTAACCTCATCCATTTTATGAAAGTTAAAGTTCTGATCGATTTTACTTCTGTTAGGAAAATTGTTTTTAAGGAATGTGGCATCACGAGATTCAATCTCAGTGATAGTGCCATCTGTATGCTTACTTAAGAACATATACCTTTTGGAGTATACTGAATATCTTAAAAAGATACATTTCTTTTCTCACGGATCTAACTTGTCATGTGGATACGAGAAATTGTAAACATACATGACACATCCCCATGGCCTCAAGTGGCTAAAATCAGACTGCATCCCTATCTAAAGCTTATATTGGGTACTGACTACAGACTTTTATAGAACATAGTTGAGAATGTAGGCCACAGTCAATAATGTATCTCTCTAATAAGAGATTGACAAATTAGCTTACGCCATTATAGACTTCACCATCTCTAACAAAGTCCTATTCCTCCCCTTGGTTACTCCATTCTACTGAGAAGTAGCATGAGTAGTCAGCTATTTCATAATACTCTTCTTGAAACAGAGTTCTTTAAATTATTTTGACAAATATTTGTGCCCCCAATCATTTCTAAGAATCTTCATTCTCAAGTCTAATTGATTCTCAATCTTGCTAATTAATCTTGTGAAATATTCTAATACGTCAAACTTGTGCAAGATCAGACAGAGTAATCGAAATGTGTTTAATCGTCTATGAACGTAATAAAGTACACAGCTCCATTTCGGGGTCTCACGTTCATAGGGCCATATATATCGGAGTGGACCAACTGCAATAACTCCCAGTTTTTATTGTCTTGCCAAATGGTTTTCTTGTAACTTTGCTAGCTAGGCAAAACTCACATACGGGTAACTCAACCCTGGTTAGCGGGCCTAATAGTGCACTCCTTGCTAATTGGTTCATCCTCTCTTGCCCTATGTGTCCAAATTTACTATGCTATACATTCACATCATCATCAATGTAATCATATGCAAGGGCAATTAAAGAAAAACAAGAAATACCATTAAAAGAAATAGCATCCGGTGCATACAATCCATTAGGGACAAAACCAGAACAAACGAAAGAACTGTCGTAGCTAATAGAAATAATAGAGTTCCCAAAAGACAAAGCATATCCTAGGTGGTCTAAACAAAGTACAGAAATCAAGTTTCGTCAAATATCCAGAGCATAAAATACATCATGCATATATAGTGTTTGGCCACCTCGCAATCCCAGCTTGCAAGTACCAATCCCTTTAATGACAACAAATGCTTTGTTCCCCACATAAATCCTCCTAGACTAAGGACTTATCTGGTAGAACTCTACGTATGTGCTCCTATCTCGAACTACATGGTTGATGGCTCCTGACTCTACAATCTACAAAGGAGAGGAGTCAGTAAGTATCATAGAAGCGGAGACAAAGCTCAAACCATGTAAAGAAAAAGGATATACTTTCCGCACATTGCACTCACAAGCGAAGTGACTAAGTCTGCCACATACGTAGCACTTCACTTTGGTCTTGTTCAACTCCTTCTTCCTGTGCTTTTGTACTCTGCTGTTAGATTTCTCGGATAGCTTCTTCTTGCCTGGACCTCAAGTTTTCTTCTCATGCTTCTTCCATGTGCGTTTGGTATCACAGGAGCTCTTGCTCGACTCTATTGCATAATCATGACCCAAGTGCGGCTTACTCACCTCCAAGCGCTCCTCCTCAAGTTCACTATGTCTGCTCATATCAATAAAAGTACGAATACTCTTGCCATGTATGAGATATGTTTTCATGGTCTCCCATAAATGAGGTAATGACTGATCACATTCAGTACCTGAAACTCATCCGAAATAGGCTCGTCCACATTTCTTAACCTGGCAATCATACTCGACATTTGCATCAAATGTTGCTTCATCGTATGATCAACTCTTTTTTTTTATAAGTGATAAACTTATAAGTCAGCATCATCACCTTATGAACTGAAAGAGTACTATAATGCTCTTTTAAGGCGCACCAAACCAACATAACTATATGATACTGTTCATAGACTGGGATCATATCATCATACATGCTACTAATCAGGATTGCCCTAGAGTGGCTATCCTTCTTCTTCCATACACTATAGGCCTCTTGATTCTGTCTAGCCTGAAGTGTGATACCCCCTCGAGGTCCACCATCTTGTGCCTTAGAATCTCAGAAAGATCTTGCCCATCGAGGAGAAACTGAATCTTCCCATGCCAAATATTATAATTATCATTATTCAGTTTATCTCCCTTGCAAAGATCTAATACAATAGGTTTTTGAAACAACCATAGTCCCTAGTACAAAGGAAAAAGAGACCTAGTGATTTATTGATGTTTATTCTCATATTTTGTGCACCCTTCGAATCAACAAACACGAAATAGCTCAAATGTGAATCTCAAGGCGAACGAATGGATCAATAGACCCATCCACCACTACTCGGGATTACATCTTGCCATCTTACTTGAATTTAATACACAAAAACCTACAAAAGTCACAATTATTGATGTGGAACCCTAAAAAAATGGAAAAATTCAATCCGAAATGACCTAACGTGCCACTGTAGGCCCCATGTATTGTGGCGGCACTGCCACACGTCTGCATGCGTCGATAGCATGCTGTCACATGTGCCAGACACGTAACACCGCCAGCACGTGTGCTCACACGCCACGGGTCATGTCTCAGGTCAGGATGTAGATCCGGGTCAGAACCAACTTGGATCCCCAACCTGCCTTCACACACCTCAGCGCGTGTGAATTCCAAGTGCTTCCTCCCGTGGGGCATTACGTGCCTCAGTGCGCGTGCATGCCACACGCTTGTGGGTCTGGGTTGGGTCTTCTCTGCCCGACTTTTTACAACTGGCTTTGTGCGACTTGGTTGCCGAAAAACCCATTTTTGGCCACTTTTTCATTGCGATATTGATTGGAAATTGTAATTAAACCTCCTCCATTCATCCTAAACTTGATTTTATGAAGGATTCAAATCCTAATCTCGGCGAATAAAATATCCACCATTGCGCCCTTCACAGCCATGCTGGAAAACCCAATGTTCGGTGGCAAAGAATCACAATTAATGTATAAAAACTGTAGATCAGAGTGTGAGTAACATATATACACTATTTTCATAGATCAATTTGTCCTCTAACCCGATAGATTTAAGGTTTTTCGGTCTGTACGGTTGAAAATTTTAACTGAACATTTTATGGTCTAAATATATTCCAAAAATTAAATAAAAATTATATTCATACTCCATGGGTCATGGGTAACATATCATCAGATTCACGAAACTTATTAGTGATCTGGACCCTAAATTTTTTTACGCTACACATTTTTCATCCCAAAAAATTCTGATTTTTTTTTTAAATAAATCTAAACAGAATCTGATACCAATGTTAAATTTATTCCATGCAATCAGAAGCATGAAAAATCACAAAATAAATGGGATCAAAATTTCGGGATAGATATCTCTATGTGTAGTTTCAAAAAATCCGTGACTGCGAACTCTCGAATAAAATGCACGATCAGATGGTAATCATGAAATTAAATCACCACCACAATATCATGACACCGCAACTCAAAATCCGATAACACAATGATGATGAGAAAATTTCTTACTCAAAATTTTCTCAATCCCTCAATAGTTTTCTCACTCTAGAGAATATATGTCTCTCATAATCTCTCGAAGCAATTCTCAATTGCTCTTGATCTCCACTCAATGTCTTATCAGAGAGATTAATCTTTAATTCATTAAAATGTCCCTTACGTAAGTTGTCACGCCTCGAACCGGGAATCGTGAACAGCCGCCCGTTGACCTGGATGCCGGCTGTATTTTTACAGAAAATCGGGTAGAACCTCCCCATAAATCGGAGGTCTTCCATGTACAATTAAACCTGTATACCTGTATAAATTAAAATCATCCTGTAAATTTAAACAAATAGCCATCCCGGCCTCAACACAATCCACCAAATCTCACAACCGACATCTAGACAACGCAATGCTAACAAATCACCAACAGTCCTAGCCACAGACCTCTACTGTCATGCCCAACTAGAGCATGAGCAGCCGCCACACTGAGCGAACCTAAATTTATACAATTATATTACAAATTTCCCAAGTTAACACTTCAAATAGTTACAAATGCCTCAATGAAAGAGAAATATGAGAGTTTCGCAAACAAAAGTCTAAAAATTATATAGTCATCCCATAATGCGTACACGGTTATCTACGGACCTCAACAAGACCACGCAGGGTCGACAATAAAATACAAAATTCATTTTTTAAATTTAAACTTTGATCTCACCGTTGTAAATACCAAATCCACCAAGCTATCAAACCTTCCAGAGCCAAATGCGTCGTCCTAGCACCATAATCCTGTCTGGGGAGGGAAAGAGGAGGGGTGAGTACTCAGGGAAGAATACTCAATGAGTGAGTGAGTCAATGTAATCGTGTAATATGGGGTGTGAAACTGGAGTGTCAAAGCATAAGTATACAAATCATATTTCAAATCATCATGCTTTTCATTTCAACAATATATCATTAACACGCATCAGCAAATCAAATATGCATCCAAATACTGTCATTAAAATCATAGAGTTGCCAGCCAAAAATGTCCCGGCAGAGGTCTACCACGACCTATGACAGGCGCACCGGGGGTGTTATATGCGATTTTATTTAAAGTGCTCTCTACCCCGGCGTTGGCGACGGACCTCGTCCAGGTGCTAGCTTAGATAGCATCCAAATCCTCCCCCTTTCGGGTTCAACTTGCCTAGTACCGTGTCGTAAATATAATCTCGACAACTCGTGGGATACCCCAGGCCTAGGCATATCCGGACGCCACCCAAGCGCCTCTCACGGTGTCCTTCGTAGCTACGGAACAATACATATCACAGCCCTCAAGGCCAATATCAATATCATATCAAACATGTGCCGTAAATCAGGTTCACAAACCAAATGCAACATATATCATAAAATGACACATTTTACATTTCAACCACATGGATGCATATTTTCATAATTCAACCAAATTTTTGGACACTCCATCGATTCACAAAAATCATTTCCAAAACCAGTCAAAACATTTTAAGCACACGATAAATCATGCTCATTTATCAAACTGTTGTAAAGCAGGGTTTACATATTAAACGAAAACATTGAAATAAAACCCACTCACTGTATACGGGAGGGTCAATCACTCCCTATAATGCACAACAAGTGTCGAAACTGTGCTCCCTTCGATCAAGACATCCAACACTTACGCATGTATATAATCAGCAAGTTTCAAACCTGCGCAGTTATAGAAAATAGGCTATAATTGCTAATACACCTTTACAAATCAATGGGTTTCTTATTTCATTTTTAAAGCTAAGGATGTCTAGTGTCTAAGGCAGAAAACCTCACGTCATTCGGAGCTGTGTAGAGAAAGTTATGCTAAAAAACTACATGCTGTTCAATTGGCTAAAATGCATGTTTTTCACTTTCAAATTTCCAATGTCAAATAAAGTCCTTTAAGCCACTACCTTAACTTTTCATATTTTGTTCATGCTTACAACATGTCTACAAGACTCAAGTGATGGTACTCAACCAATCCTACACAAAGCTCACACCAATCCAATCTTTCGCCGCACAAAAGAGTCAGCATATACACCAACACACTTTTATTCAAAATTCTTTATCAACTTTTTCTCTTCAATACACCAATACAATTCTATACATTTATCATATAAATACAAACACATGCTTTTGCTCATTCTTTACAATTGCACATTTTCATATCACTTTAACACACCAATATCACTATATATATGCATACACTTTCTATACCTTATTACATACACATATAAACCTCCATCTTGCTTACTAGAGTCATTCCCAATCTCTCCAATGGATTCGATCAAGATATTTTTACATCCACATACTCACTAACCTCTATCCAAAATTCAGCATGCATACAAGTACATCAAATCCACATTTTAACACTCAAAATCACATTAAAATCCATCAAATTTCATACCCAAAGTTCTAAATTTTTCCTGTACATGTTTCCTATGAACTGAAAAATCTTTGAAAAATCATACACTTTTTGATTCTCATCCGATTTCTTCAAACCATATGTCATTTTAAAGGTATTGAAACCTATTTTCATAATATAGAGATTGTATTTGACTTACCTATATACAACACCAACTATAATGCAAAACAACACATCAATCCTTAAACTCAAATCCCAAATTTTGATTGTTTTCATGCATTCATCAATTTAAACTCTAAGAGCGGTCATTCTAATCAAGTCAACACGATTTTATCATCTAGAACATTCTCTTTCCATATCAGACACTAGACTCAACCTTAATATTCAAACATAGAATTTCATAAATGCATTCAGATCAAATCTAAATACATCCCAAATATATAAAGATCTCTCCATCCTAGATTCACTTAATTTATCGAAGAAATTTGTATTTTACCTCACTAAGGGTTTTCGGATCGCAGACCTAGCTTCTAGTTACCAGTGGATTCAAGCTCAAACCTGTGACAAATGTCAATTTGCAGCAATCATTAGAATTTAACCAAACTATTAAGAATATTCAAACCCTAGAATCAAAATTGGAAAACCTATGCTTACCTCAGCAGAACTGTGATCTAGGATTTCCAGAATTCTACTGTCTGCGACCTAAGGTAACCTAAATTTACTGCTCCTGTCGGCTTGGGCTCTGTGACAGTCACACAAGAGGGTTGTAGCGGCAAAGAACACCGCACGCAAGTGAGCAAGGGAGAGAGGCAACCGACAGCGTGCGCTGGAGAAAGAGGAAAGAACTTTGTCACACGCGGGAATGGCTGCCAAAGGGAGGTTTCAACCGCGGGAGGTGGAGAGAGACAGGGGGTTTTCGCGCAGGAGAGAGAGACAAAGAGATGCTGTGAGGTGGCGCGATGGTGGTTGCGGTGGCGGAGAACCGCGTGAGAGAGAGAGAGACTCGCGAAAGGGAGAGAGTGGGACAGCGAGTGAGAGAGAGAGAAAAATAGAGAGAGATAGAAGGTGATAGAGAGAGGTGGCGGTGGAGAACCGTGGTGGCGGCTGCTCGCAGCGGTGAGAGAGACGAGAGGCCGAGAGTGCGAAGGAGAGTGAGCGAGTGAACACGAGAGAGGGACAGAGAGTGAGTAGAGAGAGATAGAGAGAGAAAAGGCGGTGTGGGGCGGCGATCAGCGGCGGCGGCGGAGGAAGCCGCGGATGGCGGAGGGAGGCGAATGGTTGCGGGAGAGGGTGAGAGGCGAAGAGGCGGAGAGATGGAGAGAGAAGGAAGGAGAGAGAAAGATTAGGGCTAGCCCTAATCTTTCTTTGGGCAAAACACAGCGTTTTGCTGCGTTTTGTCCCACCCTTTTTCCCTTTTTTTTTTTATAAAAAAAAATTTATACATAAACAATATATATATATATATATATATATTTATACCCACTTTTCTCTAGAATATAAATTTCAATAGAAATGAGATTTACTGCGAATTACGGACGCAGCATTTTAAAATATACCGAAAATTCAATTTAATACCTCAAAATCAAAAATCAAAAAATTTAAAATCTTTTTATATATATTTATATAAACGGAGGAAATATTTTATTTAATTTTATGAACACGAATACTAGTACGAACACCGCAGCATCGGTGTTACATAAGTGATTATTATGGGGAGTTGTGAGGAGTTATTGGGATAATAGGAGCTATCACATTATCCTAAATTCAAATTTAAATGATTTGAATTACCTCCCCAATTAACAAAAAATGCTGCTATATGAACATATTAACCAACATTATCCCATAAAAATTTAAATGATAAAAATATAAATTTCAAACATTTTAAAGGAGAGGGAATTTTTTACTCCCTTTCTCCTCGTTCTAAAGGAGATAAATAGAAGAGTAAGGTATTACAAGGCCGGTGCCGGTGCCGGTGCCGGTGCCGGTGCCGGTGCCGGTGCTAGTGCTAAGACAAGCCGTGGGCACTTGGTTAGTTGCTCAGTGTAACAGGAGGATAGGTTTCTTAGCTTCTTCTCAAGTTCTACTAATCGTTGCTCGCCATGCTCACTCATGTGGATCGTGCAAGGCTTTCTAAAGTTCCGCAACACAAAGTAGGTGCCTCAGCTAGAGCAACAACGCTAGAATGCCAAGGTTAGGAAATTCATTAATCTCAAGATTAAAATAATATATATAAAATAAAATAAAATTTATTTAATAATTTATGGAGTAAATAAGGATATAACTACGAATAACTTGTTTATCCTATTATTTAAGCTAAGAAATTAAAGAAAGACTTTGATTCATTTACATAAATTGACTTAAAAAAGGAAAATTAGAGGGTTAATGATTTATCATACATTTTAAACTCAGATCAACGAGGATGTGAGATTCATAAAACGAGGGTTAAAACTGGAAACAAATAAAAACCCCTGAACCCCTAGGGTGCTTGTTTCTCGGGTCTCACTGCTCTGCATTTCGCAAAAAACACATCAATGGTGCCGAAACTGAAGAAGTCGAGAACCAGCAGTAGAAATTCGGATTTGATTCCTGGAATTGGATAGTACTCAAGGTCTCAGATGTATCACAAGCGTGGCCTCTGAGCTATCAAGGCCAAAAAAGGCAGCGTCTTCCTTTAAGAAGCCACCCAAGTTCTATCCTGCCGATGATGTCAAGTAGCCTCTTGTCAACAAGTGCAAGCCCATGCCAACTAAGCTCAGGTAATTGTCACTCTCTCTCTCTGAATCTATCTTAATATGTATTTGTTATTGCTTGTGGTCGGGTTGTTTTGTCGTAGAGCTAGTATTACTCCTGGAACAGTGTTGATAATTTTGGTGGGAGGTTTAAGGGAAAGAGAGTTGTTTTCCTAAAATAGCTTCCTTCTAGTTTGCTTTTGATCACTGGTATGCTTTTAATTATTTCATATCCAAAACAAGGCTCTTCTTTTTTAACGTATATAATTTGTTGGCCATTTAATTTTTGTAAAGTTTCTTATCATTTGAAATGTGACATTTTATCAAGACATGTACGAATTTGGTTCCAACAATTAAAAAAATTTCTAAAACAACACAAAGGGAAAAGAAATTCCTAAATTAGCACATGAATGTCATAGGTTGAAGACATGACAGAGTATGTCGCGTGTCTTCAACATACAATATATGTATGTCCCGTCTTGAAGCCGCGACATACTAGCACCCTTCCTTGTTTGTAGGCTTCCATCCTCTAGGGTTTCTTCAAATGCCCTTTTCTCATCAAACAACAAACAACAAACAACAAACTCACCCAAGCATATTAGATTTGAGCAAATAGTAAAAACAAACTCAACCGGCTAGCATATGGATTAAGACATGTCTGGAAGTTTTTTGGAATCGGAGACTGCTTTGGGAGACACCAACAACGGTGGCAACAACAGCCTTCTAACTAAGCTATGGAGGATATGCGAACTCACCTGAGTATGGAAGCGTGCAAACATGGAAGCCTTCGAACATGGAAGCCTAGCTAGGGTGGAGAAGCGAACTCACCGAAACATGGAAGGCTTCAAACATGGGAGCCTCAGGTATGCCGCGTCTTCAGATGCGATATATATATGTCGTATATTGAAAACACAACATACCCTATTTCGTCTTCAACCCGCGACATTCGTGTGCTAACTTTGGAATTTCTTTCTCCTTTGTGTTGTTTTAGATTTTTTTTTAAAAAAAATTTTGGAGCCAAATTCGTACATGTCTCACATTTTATCTTCAATTTTTTTTTTTGGGGGGAGAGGCTCAGGAGTCATGTACGAAATACCCCAAAATTTTTTAAAAAAAAATTCTTAAAAAACCCATGATTTTTTTTTTTTGAAAATAATCCAAGTTGGTCGAGTGTTCAACACTCAACCAACACTGTTGTCATATTCAACACTCGACAATATGTTCCTCCCCCCACCAATAACTCTACAACCACGACAAAACCAAGTCCTATCACTATAACAAACCAAACTCATATCCAAACTCAAACTGCAATTCATATACATCAATTCTCATATTCAAATTCTCACAAAAACATAACATTCAATTTCTCATCAACACAACACAAAGTTAAATAGTTCACAATACAATAATTGGTAAAATAGAATATGAATTTCATTAATATAACAAAATATACAAATTACACATGACACTAAATTTAACGTTTTCTTTTTCTCCTACTACAATACCAATACCAATATCTGGTTTAACATCTGTACTATCATCATGAAATACAAGATCCAAATTGTCAATCTATGAAATCTGGGAAGGTCCTATATCATCGTGCTGAGAGTCAGAAAAAACTGGTAGGGAAACATGGAATAACGGTGGGGCATCATCTGTCTAAACCCGTGCCAACCCCTTCACCCATGCAAACATTGGGACAAGCTCCCATATATGGAGCCTCCAGAGTTAAAACATGAGGCAAGTCATCAACCTCAGGTGTGAAGAAAAATGAAGACTCTATATACTCGCTCGAAGGTCCAGTGATGTCGGGTGGATGTTGAGATGTGGAGGGATGAGAGTATGGTTAATGAGGTAGTGGTGATGTATGATATGGCGATGACAGTGGTCTCCTAGAACGTGCTCTCCCTCCTCGTTGTCATCGTCCTCTGTCATCATACTCTCTTTTGTCACCACCTCTATCTGGTCTTGGCCTCAAAATTCATGTCATATCATCTATCAAGACCAAAATAGCTAAGTTCTCCATCCTATGCATATCATCGACGTCAATAAAGTTTCGAATCTGATGTAAGGTATCCCACTACAATACGGTATATATGTGTAAGTTAAAGAGACAAATGTTGATTAGTGATACAAATAAAAAATAAATAAGTTGAGAACTTACCACATAACTTAAGTAAGCTCCTCGACGGCCTATGTAGTAGTGGGTGATGGTGCGAAACTAGGAGCCATAAGCAGGATCAACTGTTAGTCCAAGGATGTGTCTAGTGGAGTTAGGTGGTTATATCGCGTTGTCCAAATATCAACATAACGTACATGCTTGACCGATCAATCAATCTCCTGTAGACCATATGTTGTAGTATCGTGGAGACAATTCTCAGTATCACAAGGAATCAGAATGTACTGAATGCCACTAAACTGGCAGATCACTCTAGCGGGAAAATACTACTCTACGATACTAAAGTAAATCAGTGGTACTTGGGCGTGACAAACATCTCAACTCTCATGATAATAGTCAAGAAGGGAAGACAAAGCATTCTCAGTATAGGGTATCCACACTACTTGTTCAGTTGTCTGTCTATCCAATGCCTCCCTATACACTATGACTACATGTGTAGGGAAGGTAGTGATATCAAACCAAGTCTTCCACCACAAAGTGAGTGGATAATCTTCCTCTGTAATTGATCGCCTAATAGGAGCAACGTAAGGAAATCGCTCCCATTCCCAAATTTGGAGAAGGATAAGAGTCCCACATATCTCACGTGAATCAGCTTGCGTGGCTATACATAACTATCTATACAAATATACCAAACACATTGAACCCCAATTATGATGACCAGAAAAACCAAATTCTTTAACAGTAATAAATGCTGTAAATATACATAATGTGCTGTCTTATCGCAAAACAGCACACCCCCTATCAACATCAAAATATATGCCCACGTCCACCGTAAAATATGGACATCATCAACATTATCGAGCAAGACAACGAAAAACTCACTCAACCATGTCATACTCAAAGAATCGCTCTTAAATGCAGACGTGGTGGCCTAACACCTAATAATCGCTCACACTCATCAGCCCATGATACACCCATCGACTACCCACTATGAGTATCCTATTGACGGGCAACCCTAAAAGAACCTCTACATCCTGGAGTGTGATAGTAAGCTTACCATGAGGCATATGAAACGTGTGAGTCTCCTGCTTCTATCTCTTAACTAACGACGTGATCAAATGCCAGTCCAGTTGAATGAAACGAAGTCAAACAACTCCTAGAAACCTCGATTGCTCTAATAAAGGGAGAACCCGCTTGTTAATATGATCGTGCTCCTAACATCGTAGAACTACCTCACGGAAACGACAACTGAGCCAAGTCGTGTTCTCTTCGTCCCAAACTCTGGATGAACGATGACCTTATTGTAAACGTAGAACCTTCTGAATAATAGGTCCAGCATCCATTTGAAGTATAATGAAAAACGATATATTGTTAGTAAAAATGATAATGAGAGAGATAGTTGATAAAATGACAAAATATAAGTGAGTATTTTAAGAAAGGTATAAAATATGATAACAGTTAATGTGCATTAAGAAATATATCAACACTTAGTATATTAAATGTATGCAAAGTATATTAAATGTTTCATAAATACATGATGATATCCGGTACACTAAGAAATACAAGAATTACTCGTAAAATACAAATACAATTAAATATCATCGGTTTGGATCGGACAATGTCTTCGATTGTGCCCCTGTCTCCTATAAAATCCACACCTTATTTGTCTCGTGCATCTCCTCCTATTATGATCCTCTGCACTATAACTCCCATATGATGATTGCGATGATGATTCTTGAAAATCCATCTTGTTATGATATCGAGTTGATCTAGGTTTTCCTTTCTCACGTTGAAGTGATATATCGGGAATGACCGTTGGATACGAACCAACAGGCCAACCCAATAGGTCTCCCACTGGTAAGAAATAATGCTCGTAAACTCTAAATTGGTGTTCCTATATATACCATTTTTTAATGATCATATGCATATCAATCATCGTCCGTGTTAATACAACAACTACACGGGAGCAAGAAATTCTATACATTTGCTATTTCATACATTTGCAATATTTATTTCTCACATCTACATTTATTTATTACCTCCCTTGTGGTCATATCGTGTTTGTCTATGACCTATTTTTACCTTAAATATCCCATGCTCCCTGCTAAAAGTAACAACCTTATGGAGGTAAGCCGTACTCATCCATCTCCTTAACATAATCGAGGCATATTTTGTGTTCCGTTCTCCTTTTACAATTCCTAACCTCGCCTCACCTAATCAAGTCTCAAAATACTTTATAAAGTTGTAAAAAGTCTTAAACACCAAGGCAGAAATAGATAAATTTCTTATATCCTTTAATATGATATTATAACTCTCACTTATGTTCGTCGTCATATATCCAAAACGAAAACCACCATCATGAGAGAGAGTTAATTATTCAGGGACAATATTTTTAAAATAGTCGGGAGTATCTTCTTTTATCTCCTTCATCCTTGTCATATATGTCTCAAACTTCTTAAATTATGATTGTAATGCAGCAATTGTGGTAACTCTTTTACAACTTTGATTTTTGTAGTGCGTGTTGAAATTACTAACAACATGACGTATGCAAAATCGCTACACAATATTAGGAGGTGCACATCCAAACTGTGGATGAGCAACTATTGCTCTTATCTCCTCATGCTAATATGAAATTAAGTAAATGAGACTCTTCTTATCTCCAACAACGTGCTCCGCATACACTACAAAAACCACGACCATAAAGCAAGCGACTCTCTATCAACCAACCCAAGAGCCAATAGGACAATGTGATTGATGCCGTCCATATTACTCGCAATCAATAATTTATGTTTGTATTTTTCATAGAGATGACTCCCATCTATATTGATTAATGATCTACAACTCCTAAAAGGCATGATATTGGGACCAAATGTCCAAAACACAGTTTCAAATACCCTTTTTCCATTTGTATTTTCTGGATCCAACTTCCAACTAACTCGTGTTTCTGGATTCCTTTACACTATTACATCTACTAGCTGAGGTAGTTGTTTGTAAGAATCATCACAATCCTTGTATACAATTTCAATGGTCTCTTTCTTCGCTTCCCAAACTCTTCTATGTGAGACTGCGTATGTGGTTCTCTCCGTCATAACAATCCGCAAGAAAAAAACTTTGATACTCGGATCTTCCCTTACATAGTTAAGAAAAACTTAGGTCATCAAATTTGAATCTAACTGTCTATGATCCTGTGTCAACCTAGCATTCACACATGTGTGTGGACCATCAACGATGGAAATCACAAAAGTACCAACATGTCTTGTTCTAGGAGCACGTAATCTCCAACTACAACCTTGATCCCTTTGCATACATATTGTTGTCTAAAGTGTTGGGGTTGATTTTCTAACACAAAATTAATAGTGATACTCTACATGGTGTATTTTGACTGCATTAATAAGTTGCTCCTTCGATTCAAATGTCATCACCTTTTTCAATTCATCGTTGAAACTCTAACTATTGTCTCAAAATCTACTTTTTTCCTTGAAAGTCACATAACCATTACTTTCGGGTGCAATAGTCATGAAGGAGATTGACTCATCTATTCGGCCTTAGGCATTAGGAGCCGAGGAGGTCCCAATCATAAACTGCTGGCATCACCACCACCACTATCACCACCAACTTCTCCTTCATTTCATTTTTATCTTCATCTTCTTCTTCCGCCTCTTCTTTTACCATTTCTTCCTTATCTACATCATTCTCTACTTCTGCCAAGATAAGATCCACTCAAGATTCAATATGTGAAAAATCATCCATATAATCAAAACTTTGTTGCGAGGATATTCCACCATCAAAATATTTTATGTACAACTTATGAGTGGAACCCACTCCTATGCTCACCACAAACTCTATCAAATTAAAAACATCGTCATCATCACTAATCAGCACCAATTCATACCATACATTCCTACTTTGGATGTTTGAGATGGGATACCAATGATAAACCTCTACATGTTGTGTCACAAAATTTAACTGAAGACCTTTACATAACACAGACACCAACTCATTAAAACAGATATTTTTTCTTACCCTAATCAACTTAGAAGTTCCACGATTATAACCAACTCCATCTCTACCTATGACAATATCACCATTAATATAGCATAACAATCTCACCATATCCGCCATTTTTTTTAAATCATAAAATTAAACATGTTAACATCTAATTAAACATGATATGATATAATATCTACCAATAACTCCATTTTTTCAATTCAAATATTGCATTTAACAATTGTATGACAAATGAATTTATCCCAATTATTAATATACCAACATCTAACTAAACATCTAACTAACAATGACATGTTGGCAATAAAATTTTTATAATTTTCTTAAAAATTTTACCCTTAACATGGTAAACCATAAATTTCTAATAATTAGAAATAACCTTAAATCTAACCCTAATTTTTTATTTATATACATATGCATATATATATATATATATATATATATATATATATATAAATTTAACCCTAAACATGTTAAATCCTAAATATCATTCAACATGCATTATTCACTATCAAAATAACCTATTAAATTGAAGCAAAAAAATTGCCAGGATAAGAGGATACCTTCGGCCAGTCACCAGAAGATCGCGTGCAAACACTGAAGGAAGGGCTTGCAATGGTGGTCGGAAGTTGCAAGGGTGAAATCGTCACTAGAAACCGCCTCTCGTCATCGGATTACAGTGGCGAGGTGAGCTAGGGTTAGGGTTTCGCACTCGGCCATGGAGGAGAAGAGAGAATGGGAAAGAAAGAAAGCAGGCCGCGAAAATGGTTGGTCAAGTGTTGAATGTTCGACCAACCTAGGTTATTTCTAGAATTTTTTTGCGGTTTTTAAGAATTTTTTTTTTAAATATTGGGTTATTTCCGTACAGGCCTCAGGCTCAGAATCACCATATTACCTAAACTAACAACAGAAAATGTATAGTTATTCATGGTGAAAGCTAGTTGTGGGTACCAATGGTTTACATAAAATCAGAACAAAAGACAGGGGAACATACAAATTTAATTGTGCAGGTTTGCATTTAATTATTTCATTTTATAAGTTGAAGCTACAGATTGTATATACACATAATAATATATGATAGGCGATAATGATGAAGGAACACAACTTATCCAACACTTGATATGATGCCTGTGTTCAAGTGATTTTAGTCACTTGACTTCTGAATCTCTCTACTATGTCTATTCCTATCTTTTATTTTTTATTTTTATATTTTTTTACTATGATTATAATATGTACAATTATGATATTCAAAGTAAAATTTAAGAGTAGTTAGAAAATTTCCCATCATAACATTCATCTGCTTTGCATTTTAATCACCAGTAAGGCTTGAGATTCTGGTGTGGTGAATGTTATATTAAAAAAAAATAAAGGCTTGTTTTATTCGGATTTAGAATCCTTTTAAGTTATATTAGTTGAAACTTGAATTTTGCAACATAGGTCAAGTTCTATAACCGTTGTTTTGGTTTTAAAATATAGATGTTTCTCTCTTTATTTTATTTTTATTTTTTGGCTAAGTGCAAAATTTGATGTCCTTCTCTCACAGAAGTTACTGGTCCTTCATGATTGATCCATATGTTGTTGGATACATCCAAGAAACTGAAGAATAGAGTTCAATCACGGTGGAATTCAGTGTAGTTAATGATTACATCTATTAATCAATTGGACTATTTTAGTGTTGGAATCTAGGATTAATTCTTCTTAAGACTAGTAATAGCTTCTTTTCCCACGCCAAAAGAAAAATGGTAATATATTTTCAATTTTAATTCTTCCACTTGGTTGGTGGTGTCATGTTAGGTTTAATCTTTCTTTTTGCTTAGCTTCTTATTATTTTTTCACTTATTCACTTCTGCAGGACCATTTAAGATTAATGGTGTTCCTCTAAGGCGGGTTAATCAGGCTTATGTCATTGCAACTTCCACGAAGGTTGACATTTTGGGGTAAATGAAAAGAAGTTTGATGATAAGTATTTCACGAAGGTGGCTGAGAAGAAGAAAAAGAAGAGTGAAGGCGACTTTTTGGAGGCGGAGAAGGAGGTTTGTACAATCCTTCAATTTGTGTCCAAAACACATGTTGCTAATTTTATGTGTTTGTTTCACCTACTTGAACTTAAAATATTTCAATCACCTCATCACCCCTCAAAAAATGCAAGAAAAAATTGAGCTTCCTGAGGCAAAGAAAGAAGATCAGAAAGCTGTGGATGCAGCTTTTATAAAATCCGTTGAGCCAGTTCCCGACTTGAAAAGTTACTTGGCCGCAAGGTTCTCTCTCAAGGCAGGCATAAAGCCACATGAACTTGTTTTCTAGAGAACTAGTTAGAGTTGGCTTTGTTAATGTACATAGATTTAGGTACACAATTAGTCTTACATTATGCCTTAGATTGTGTATTTAAGTCTATTACCCATTATTTTCTTTTCTATTGTAACTAGGTTGACCTATTGATTCTCTTTCCTATTTTAACTAGGTTGATGTATATATATAGATGCATATTCTCTTGTACAAATACACAATAAAATAATACAATTAATATTTCACTTACATGGTATTAGAGCCTTGCTCTCTGGGTTTTCGGTCTATCAATTTGTTTCTATCTTGGCCATCTCTTAGGTTACCTCATTCATTTCGTAACTTATTCATATCTTCTGCTCTCATTGTCACAACTGATTTGTGACCCTATTGGTAGCTCGGTTAGTCAGTTTATTTATTTATTTATTTTTGGATCCATTCTCCTTTATTTGGAATTATTTTTGCTCATGTCCGATTCTTCTTTTGGGTTTCTTAATATGGACAAATCTAAAATTTCTCGTCCTATTGGCACCACATTGGATGGTTCTAATTATACATTGTGGTCTTAACGTATGAAAAGGTTTTTTAATTAGACGAAAGCTCTGACGTATTATTACTGGTGATATTGTCAAACCAATTCATGATAATGATGAAAATGATGTTAAATATGTTGAACGTCTTGAGGTTTGGGATAACAAAAATCATCAGATCATTACTTGGTTTTGCAACACTTCTATATCTCCCATTCAAATTCAATTTGCTAACTTTGATATTGTAAAAAAAATTTGGGATTTTTTATCTAATAGGTACAAAACTACTGATCTTGCACATTATTATTAGTTGCTTACTACTCTTAACAATCTTAAGTAAGAGTCAAGACATTCAGTTAATGACTTTCTTACCATCATTCAACCTGTATGGAATCAGTTAGCCCAAGCTCAAATCAATGATGATCATCTTCGTCTTATTTATGTCCTTATGACTCTTCGTCTTAAATATGAATTAGTACGTACTGCTCTGTAATATCGTGATCCATTGCCCACTTTGGATGCTGCTGTTAAAGAAATTTTGTTTGAGAAAACTCATCCTGATTTATTGAAACCTCATTTATCAGAAGTTACTCTTGCCATTAGTCAGTCCCGCTCCACCTCTGGATCTTCCTTCTATAAGAATTGTCGTAACCCTGGTCATACGTTTGCTACTTGTCCTACTATTGAGTGCAGATACTACCATAAACATGGTCATATTTTGGAAGATTGCCCAATTTGCCCATCTCATCCCAAAGGGGATTCGACAAAGTGCAAGTCTTCCTCTAAGCCTGGATCTTCTACCATTGCTACTGCTGTTGCTTCCTCTAGTGAGTCTTCTTCCCCCTTTCTTATTATTAGGGATCTTGAAGCTCTTCTTAAACAAGTGATTCTTCCTCCACTGCCTTATCTGTCACTCCAGGTAATACTTGGCTCCTTAATTCTACTTGTTGTAATCATATGATTTCTCAATTTTCTCTGTTATCTAAACCAACTCCTACTAGTTCTCTTCCCTCTATTCACATTGCTGATGTGTCACACCCTGACCCTCTTGTTGAGCACGCGACAACAGTAGTGTTACCCCAAAACACGTATGAATCCCACTCCGTGTCCCAAGGTATGCAAGGCATTTCGATATCCCAAATAATTACAAATAAGTTCAAATTCGTGCATAAGCCTCCCAGCCTTCTAATCTAATCTCAAACAATTCAAAATGAATTCACAACTCAAAATGTGTTTGAAATCCAAAACATAACTCAAATGTCCTAATGTAAGTAATATGTCTAGCAAAATAAAATTTTAAAGTAAGTAAATAAAGTCTATATCATAAAAGTTTGGATTTTTCTAATACTTGGCTAAAGAAATAAAGCAAGTATTTATCAAATCCAAACATATAAAAGGTTACAAAAATATTTCCTACCGCGGATCCAACAACTTAGTTCCCAAAAATGAACTAAAACTAATACCTATTAAAGATCCACCAAAGATAATTTCGTCCGAACTGGCACTAGGAGATGTCTAAACTTCAATTTAAGCTTCCTCTGAAAAAAAAAAAAAATAGAGAGAAGGAAGTGAGGAATAAAAATACTTAGTGAATGAAGTGCAATAACATGATAAACATAAATGAGGGGTGAGGGTGGTGGTACCAAACATATATGTCAAAATATATTTCAATGCAATAATAGAAATTGTTTGCATAAAATGATTCATATCAAATCCACCAGGACTTAGATATTCTAATTCAATAAACAAATTTAATTTCCTTTTTAATAACCTTTGGGTTTGCTAAAAATCACCTTCCTACTAATGGTCATTGGTAAGATCTGTCAAGGTTTTTTTTTTTTTCACAATTTTTCATAAAATTCCCCCCTTTTTGTTTGGTGTTGGCCCGGAGTTTTCATGGGGTGTTATCACGTCATCACAGCCAGTTTGAGTGGCTCTCCATCCCGCCTCCTCCAAACCATAGTTTTAAAATCAACCTTAACTATGCCGTCCCGATGGCTCAGTTTGTGGAAGACTCAGACTATAGTCTTTTTCTCAACACCATGTTACAAAAAATCCATTTCATCATTCCAATTTAAGCCCATTTACAGGAAGGGGCAATTCCAAAATTCACAATCAAAGTTCAATTGTAACATGATGCATTAATTCAATGATCAAGCTAAGAGTCATGGATTTATCAACAATTTATTTAGGACACACCCCAATCACAAAGTTTTGCACATGCATTTCAAAATTCATTCCAAAATTCATTTCACAAACCAATTTGAAATCATTTTCCCATTCATATGCAGCATAGCCATCCATTCACCTCTTGGGAGGGTATTCAGTCTCAATTCCACAATCAAATCCAATATAATCTCTTCTCGGGTTCCAATAGATTATCTTAAATCAATAACCACAATTTTAATATTAAATCACTTTTATTTCTAGAGTTTATGAATTTTTCCTAATATAATACAAACCCTAATTTCTCAAATTCATGAATCTATATTCTTATTCTATCATTTACATGTCATTGGGACCTATATAAATTTTTTCATTCACAATTTTCCCCAATTTCTTTCATTTACAAACCCTAGGGTTTTAATTTCTATCAAAATTCCTCAAATCTTAATAATAAATTTCAATCTAGCAATGAGAAAGCTAAATCCAAGTTTAGGAAGAGGAAATTACCTCAATTTCATGGTTGTATTAAGTTTTGAAAGTTAGGTTTAAAAAACCCTACCTTTTCCTCCTGTAGAGCAAATCCTAGATTTTTCTCCAAATCTTCCTTCCTATAAGTTTGATTAAAGATTTTGGAAGCTTTATGGGGTGATTTTGGTGGAGAGGTAATCAATTTTTAAGAGAGAAATCAAAAGAGGTGTAAGGGAGAGAAAAATGCAGAGAGAGATGAAATGAGAATTGAAGGCTTTTTTAAGCCTTGTTATAATGGGGGGTGAAATTCCCATCTGGTCCCTCTCAAATTTTAAATTCCTATATGGTCCCTCTCAAATTTTAAGTTTTATTCAAGTTTGGAGAGAATTTTGGTTATTTCACGGTTTTTCCATTTGCATAAGTCGACTCACAGCCTTACAAGTCGACTTGTGTGTGTAGAGTGTTCAGGAGGTTAAGTCGACTTGTTGTCTTACACGTTAGCTTGTCCTTTGTTGTATTAGGGGCTTGAGGTGACTCAAACATAGACTAAGGCGACCCAATTTCCCTTTTTCATAGTCCCAAGGTGACTCAAGGATTTGGACAAGGCGAATTGTGGGTGCAATGCCTTAGAAATTTGTCTGTAACACTACCCAAGTCGACCTACCCACTTGCACAAGACGACCCATCAAGTCCAAGCCTTAGAAACTCACCCTACAGGCTTCTTAAGTCACCTCATCGGCTTGTACAAGGCGACTTAATACTTTCAAGGCTTAGAATCCTTATTTTGAAATCCACCAAAGTGCCCTACCTTTGCATTAGGCGACCTGTGCCCTTTGAATACCCTCACAAGGTGCCTCACCTACACTCACAAGGCACCTCATACACCTTCACACTTTCACAAGGAGCCTCACCTATACTCACAAGGCGCATCATACACCTTCACAAGAGGACTTGTCCTTCATTTCACAAGCATGAGGCAACTCAACCAAGGTATGAGGCGTTCTATCCTCTTATTTCCATCATCACAAGTCTACTCCAACCCTAACACAAGTCTCTTTGTCTCTCACAACTTCATCTACACAAGGCTACCCACCAAGTCACAAGGCTACTTGTCACTCTCATATTCCACATGCACAAGGCTACTCATCAAGTCACAAGGCCACTCATCCCTCACAAGTTATAAATACAAATAATTCCATCACGTTTTGCATTCAAGGTGGTTTGAGCTCAAGAACTCAAATTTTTCAAAAGGGTATTACACCACCAAGTTACTTAATGCTTTAAGATATATATGGACAAACAAATTGAAAATTCCTACACTTGATAATTATAGGAAAAAATAAATTGAAAAATTTAACCATTGAATTTTTTTTCACTGTTACATCCAAAACCCAAAGTCGATTGCAACCGGTTTCTCTTGGTATTTTACAAAGAAAAATTTGAAAATTTAATAAAAATTTTTCTAACACCGAATTTTTGGTGTTATATGATGGTAGTTATATGACCATTACTCATACTGGAACAACTATTACCTATACCCTTACCCTTCCCGATACCTATTTTGTTCCTAGTCTAGCCTCAAACTTAATTTTTGTTGGTTAATTGTGCGATCTTAGTCTTACTGTTTCTTTCTCTCCTCTTAGTTGTCAGGTTCAGGACCTTCAGACAGGTCAAATTCTTAGAATAGGATGCAAGGTGGGTAGATTATTTGAGCTCATATCTCTTCACATTCCTATTCAGCGTTAGAGTTCTGCTTCCACCACCATTTCCTTGATATATTAGTGGCACCTCCATCTTGGTCATGTATCTGCTAATAAAATCTGGTTTTTGATTTCTAGTGGTTCATTAGGCCTTTCTAAATTTGAGTCTTTTGCTTGTTTACATTGTCAACAAACTAAGCAACCTACTTTATCCTTCAATAATATTCACTCTATTTGTGATACTCCTTTTTGTTTAATTCATTCTGATATCTAGGGTCCTGTTCCTCCTCCCATTGTGAATGGCTATCGATATTTTTTTCTATTCATAGATGACTATTCAAAATTCACTTGATATACTTTCTCAAGCATAGATCTGAATTGTCCCAAATTTATATTGATTTTGCTACCATGATTAAGACTCAATTCTTGTGTCCTATTAAAATTCTTCGTACTGAAAATGCAATGGAGTATCACGATTCTATTCTTTTCCAGTTTCTCAAACAACAATGAACTATTCTCCAACGATCCTGCCCTCATACTTCTCAGCAAAATGGTCAAGTAAAACATAATTTTCTTCATATTTTAGATTCTGTTCGTGCTCACCTTCTTTCCGCATCTTATGCTGGAAAATTTTGGGGTGAGGTTGCTCTTACTTTTGTTTATACCATTAATTATCTCCCCACTCCAGTTTTACAAAATCTCTCTCTCTTTGAATGATTACATGGTAAGGTACTTGAATACTTCACTCTCAAAGTTTTGGTTGTGCTTGTTTTGTTCTTAATCCCCATGAACATACTTAACTTGAACCTCGTGCTTGTCTTTGTTGCTTTCTTGGGTATGGGATAGAACATAAAGGTTATCATTGTTGTGATTCTATTTCTAGTAGACTATGTATTTCTTGCTATGTTACCTTTGGCGAACACACCATGTTCTCTACATTATCCAAATTTCACAGTTTGTTCTTTGCTTATCAACCCTTTTTACTAACCCTTCACTAAAATTATTTCCTTCCTATATTTCTAACTTTTCTATTATAGATTCTTCTACTGAGTTTACTTTATCTGATCCCTCATCTTCCTCTGTATTTCCAAAACTTGCTTCTTTTGATGAACTTGTTTCTCTTCTTTGTCACTCTAGTTGGGTTAAAGAAACTCCTAATCGTCTTAGAGATTATCATTGTTTTTTTACTATTGTCTCTTTACATGAACCTCATTCTTATCGTGAGGCTAATACTAATCCTCTTTGGTAGCAAGCAATGTCTGAAAACTATCAGACCTTAGAGAAAACTCATACTTGGGACTTAGTTGATCTTCCTTTAGGTAAAACTCTTATAGGTTGTAAATAGGTCTACAAAATTAAAACTTGCTTTGATGGTTTTGTTAAGTGATATAAAGCTCGTTTGGTTGCTAAAAGTTACACTCAGGAATATGATATTGATTATGAAGAAACATTTGCACATGTTACTCGTTTGACCTTTGTCTGGAGTCTTCGTCGCACTGACAAGGGTGGTGTTCTTTTGCTGCTTTATGCGGATCATATGATTGTTACTGTCACGCCCCGAACCGGGATCGTGAACAGTCGCCCGATGTCCTGGATGCCGACTGTATTTTTACAGAAAATCGGGCAGAACCTCCCCATAAATCGGAGGTCACCCATGTACAATTCAACCTGTTTAAATCTGTATAATTCAAAATCATCCTGAAAATAAAACAAATGGTCATCCCGGCCTCTCCAAAACCCATCAACCACAGCAGACATCCAGAACAACGCCAGGCTAAGTAAATCACCAACAGTCCTAACCACAGACCTCTACTGTCATGCCCAACTAGAGCATGAGCAGCCGCCACATCGAGTGGACCTAAATTTTATATAATATACAATAGTTTCCCAAGTAAAGAGTTTAAATGTTTACAAATGCCTCAATGCAAGCATAATATGAGAGTTTCACAACAATGTCCATAAATATTACAGTCATCCCATAAAAATGTACACGGTTAACTACGGACCTCAATATCCAGACCACGCAAGGCCGAAATAAAGTGCTAAATTCGTATTTTAAATTTAACTTAAACCTTACCGTCGAGAAGAACCAACCCGCCTAGGATGAACTGAAATCTCTAGACTCTGAAACGTCGCTCTAGCACAACGATCCTATCTGAGGGAGGAAAGAAGAGGGGTGAGTATCTATGGGAGGATACTCAGCAAGTGAGGGGAAGAACATCGTGCTATCAATATCAAGTGTGAACTTGGAGTGTCAAAGCATGTAATAAAATATCGGGTATATGAAAACAGCGTGCAGTTTTAAACATATCTCAAGGCACACATCAAAAAATAGCATATGCATCCATCCAAGTATCAAATCACATGAGAAGAGCGGCCGAATAAACAACCCCGGCAATGGTCTACCTCGACCAAGGACGGGCGCATTGGGGGTTTTCACAATGCAAATATCAAATAATGGCTCTCTACCCCAATGTTGGCTACAGACTACTCCAACTAGCCTGTAAATAATAATAATAATAATAATAATAATAATAATAATAATAATATACATATAAATAGTCAGCCGTGTATGATGCCCCCGCCCAGTGCTAGATAGAAATACAACTCACGTCCTACCCCGATGAGGGCTCAACCTGGGACAACCATACTCACGACAATCTGGCGGATACCTCCGGCCGAAGAGTATCCGGGCACAAGGGGTGCTGCTACCAGACATCCTTCGTAGCTACGGAACAATATCAAATCAGCCGGGCACGTGGCCCTATGCATCCCAACACCATATCAGTCGGGCATATAGCCCAAAAGGTACGTATAAATCCATTCAAATCATATGCCAATGTAAGTGGAAGTATTAAAACATGTTAATATATCAAAAAGGTGACACAATATTCAGTTATCAAACTCATGGATGCATATCAATAAAATTAGTAATTGGGACACTCCAATGGTCACAAAAATATGTATATAAATACTTATCAAAATCCAAAAGTTTAATTTTCACACGTATAGAAATCATGTCATTTGAAAATCGGTAAAACATGATTTATCAATCAATAGTAGATGTCGTAGTCCCACTCACCGTATGAGGGAGGGTAGTGCACTCCCCATTAATACCACGAATCGAACCAAACTCGACTCCTCGAGTCTCTAAGAAGTCAACCTAATCAAATAATCACGAATTTCATCATTTTTTTCAACTAATTTCTGGGTTTATCATTTTCCTTAAATTCGTACAAACCATAAACTCTTTAATTTATAAATGTATTCCAATGTAATCAATTTCATTCCATTTATAAATAAATAACAAAATCCAAACCAATCTAAATTCAAACACCTAAAACCGTTCAAAATCGAAAACCAATTTCAAATAAATAAATTTTCTACAAATTGGAAAAATTTTTGAAAAATCATACACTTTTCAATTCACATCCGATTTCTTCAACCCATATGTCATTTTCAAGGTATTGAAGTCTATTTTCAAAATACAAAAATTGTATTTTGATTTCCTATATGCAAGGCAACTTAAAATGAAAAAGACTGCATATAACCTTAAACTTAAATCCCAATTTCCAACTGTTTTCATGCATACGTCAAATTAAACTCTAAGAGAAATCATTCAAATTAATTTAACATAATTCTATCATTCGGAACAGCCCAATTCGTGTGAAATCCTATATTTAACCTTACTAATTACATATAAACATTTCAGAAAACGCATTTTCCTTAAATTCAAAATATTTGTACAATTACATTACTAAACTTTCGTTTCATCAATTTAAGATTATTTCAAATCACCAACGACTTTAAATTTACAATATTCCTCAATTTTTACTAATTTCTCCCGAATTTACATAATCCTAATTTAATTCATGCGAATTTCAATTCAAATCCCAAGGAAAACTACGCAAATCAATCAAATAAAACTCTAATACTACCTACGATATTTTAACATGCTTCGTAGTCCAATTTACATCAAATCCTAGACCTAAATTCAATCATTTCATACAAACTTTCAATAATAACGCATTTCTTACGAATTCAACTCATTTTGAATTCACATATAAAGCTTCTCATCCTACATCCAACCTAAACTAAATCAGTTATTGAATGCATTTAGAAATCCCTCTCACCTAGGATTCCACAATTTGCAGCCTAAATCGAACGCCTCCTCAGTCCATTCCAAAGCCTGCAAAAGTTCCAATTTGCATTAATTTCAGAAATCTAAACCTAATTCCTAAGAAGGTTTGAAACCCTAGAATTAGGGTTAGGGTTTGATCTTACCTTTGCAGTGAAAGTGGGTTGCAGTCTAGGGTTTTCAGTCTCTCAAGGGTGGGTTGCAGTTGTGCGCAGAAGAAAGGGGGCTCTAGGAGTTGTCGCACGAGCAGTCGCGCGCGCGCAGGGAGAGAGAGATAGGGAGAGACAAAGAGAGAGCCGAGGGTAGAGAGAACTGTGAGGGGGATAGAGAGAGAGAATGACGGTGGTGGTGTGGCGGAGAGAACGAGGTGGAGCGGCGGTGAACCACGGGAGAGAGAGAAACGACGGAGGAGAGATCGCAAATTAGAGAGAGAAACAGAGGAAGGGAAACTCAGAGGGCAGTAGAGAGAGAGAGAGTGGGGCTACGGTGGTTGGTGGTGTTGAAGGAAGCCAGCGGTGGCGGCGGTGGTGGTGGTTGCGACAGATTCGAGAAGAGAGAGATAGAGAGAGATGGAACCGAGAGAGAGAGAGAATAGAGAGAAGGAGAGAGAACCGAAGGGAGAGAGAGAGAATAGGGTGGTCGGAGATGGCGGTGGAGGCGGACGGCCGCAGCGGTGTGACGGCGAAGCGGTGGCGCGGTGAGGGAGAATAAGAAGAGTCGTGTGGGAGAGAGAGAGAGTAGAGAGAGAGAAGGGAAAGAATTAGGGCTTTTAGCCCTAATTCGATGTTTTTATTATTATTATTATTATTATTATTATTATTATTATTATTATTATATATTTATATAAAAATGGTTTATAACTAAATGCATGAGGAAATAATTAATTTAATAAATGAAAAATATGTTTATATACATATACATATATTTTATTTTATTTTTATACTTGCTTCACATTTCGAATCGAAAATACCGAAACTTTTGAATATACCAAAAAATTTAATTTAAAAACTCCAAAATCGAAAATCAATATAAAATAAAAATTTCTCTCTATATTTATACAGATGAATATTATATATATATTTCATGAACAGTATACTAGTACTGACACCGTAGTGTCGGTGTTATATTTTCTAACCCCCTAAAAACAAGTTTGATCCTCGAAACTAAAAGAAGGCCTTACCGAAGCAAATGGGAAAAGTTTGCGAAACACCTGTGGGTCACTGATACTTGGCCATCATCTGTTGACAAATTAGGGATCAAGTAACGAACTCTCTCTTTATACCAGAGCACTGATATCTATCTAGGATAGTTAGGTACATTTTTTGTACCGCCTTAATGCATAACGTAAAAGGAGGAATGAGTTTCCTAAAAAAAAATCACTCCGAAGATTTCTGTTGGCGAAAATGCAAACCCGCTATCGATATACTACTAGTCCGTTATCACAGACTTGGAAACTCTCTGTCATCATTTCTACAGATCTATCAAGAATGCCTTGGAGTTCCACATGACTCCGCGAGTATACATCTGTAACCTCCTGCACCACTGGGACCTCATCGATCCTTGATCTCTCCACGGTGGTGTCTATCATGAGTTAGGTATGTCGTGCACCTTCAGCATATCTATTGCCTGAACTCCATCCCCAATACAACGCAGCGAGGTAACCTCGCCTCTCGCCTGCAAATCTTAACCATGGTCCCTCATATCTCCAAAACTCCACTTCTTTGGTGAAGCGATCCACTAAAGCTCTATGCGTGCTCAGACAATCCATCCACAAGACGGCTTCGAAGCCTGACATCTCAAGTGGACTCAAGTCTGTCTCAAGTATTGCATCTCTGACCATGACCTTTCTTCCTCTATGGATGAAATTTCTAAGTAGCCACTCATCGAGAGGAGTGATGACCAATATCTTCTCATTAAATGGCAGCAAGGGTCTACTCAACCAACGGGCAAAAGACGCTCTTGCATAAGAATAGTTCGACCCGATGTCAATAAAGACACGGGCGTCGACCCCCGATATTTTCATAATTCCCAATGTGAGATAATAAAGAGATTTGTTGGTAAATATGGAAGAAAACATATACTACATATATATATATATATATATATATATATATATATCAAAATGTATGTACAAACCAACATAGTTAAGCCTCTAAGGCTTTAACTAGTGATGGTTCTCAAAAGGAAGTACATGGAACCCAAAAGAAAGTACATGGAAGCTCTCTAAACATGGGGACCAGTGGGAGGAGTACCAATAACTAAGTCAAAATCTGCCTGATCGTTCTCCTGCGTCATGGCATACACACGGGCCTGTGTTCTCTGCCACTGTCGGGATGATCCTGGCACCGTGTTGCTCCCAACTGCTGTCCGTGGAGCGGTGTTACTCGAGTGCGCAGGTTCTCCTTGCTGTCATCCTCGTGAAACACTCGAGTAGTCCGTAACTGTCTGACCCCTCAATCCCAACTCGGGACAAGCACTTCTGATGTGCCCTGACTTCCCATACCGGAAGTATGTAACAGGCGCCCTACGTTCTCCAAGAGGGTGGTGTCTACCACATCGGCGGCAAGAGGGGTACCACTGAGCTGAAGTCTGAGTAGTGGCACTAAGGGCCGGTGCTCTGAACCCCTGGGATTGTGATCCCTGCTCAGAATGTGTCTGTCTCAACTGAGAAGGGCCTCCCTGATATCCTGAAGTCCTGCCCCTCTTCGAGCCCTGGCTCGAAGTAGCCTCAGATCTCTTCCTTTGCTCTCTGTTTTCCCACTGTCTGCCTTCAGCATGGACGATCTCCTCCGCCCTAAGTGCTGAGTCTACGATCTCCGCAAAGGAGAGACTAGGAATCACCGTCATATATCTCCTGATGTTCAAGTTGAGGCTGTCCTCAAACTTGAACCGTAGCTGCCTTGGGGTCGCCAAGTCTGGAACAAAAGCAGCTAGTCTCCTCAACTCCGCCTCGTACTCTATCACTATCCTGGTTCCCTGCCACAAGTGTAAAAACTCTGCCCTCTTGCGGTCCTGTTGGAACTCAGAGAAATACCTGCGATCGAACTCCCGTAGGAAGTCCTCCCATCGCAGAGGCCCGATAGCATCGTCACGAATCGCCTCCCACCAAGTGAGGGCGTCACCATCTAAGAGTCTCTCTGCTACCCGTAACCGGTAGTTCTCGCTCAACCCCAGATCAGTTAAAATTCTGCGGGTGCGGTTGATCCGGTCCTTCGCTGCCGTGGAATCACCCGTCCCCGCGAAATCCGTGCAGCCTAACTATCTCGCCTCCTTCACCAACTGGGTGAGCTCGTGAATACGTCTCAAGTTGGAGGAGGTAGTGTCACTAGGTCCTGAAACAGTAAAAGGACCAACAACCGATGGCTGAGCTGGTACCACTAGAGGTGGCATGGCCGTAGGAATCGACGCGGCCATCGGTACTGGTGGAGGTGGCATCTGTATGCCATGTGAACTATACCACTCGAACACCTGTCTATAGGCGTCCAGTGGTGGTGGTGGCACTGCGACTGTAGCAGCTGGTGGAATAGGTACTGGAGGAGGTGCGTGCGAAGAAGACATGTCCTCTGGTGCTCCAGAGGGTTCAGTAGGAGCCAAACTGGTACCTTGCCTGGTCGTCATACTACTACAAGGAAAAAGGTACTAGTTAAGCAGAAATGTTAAGATTAGGGTTAGTTACGAAGTAACTAACCCCCTAAAATGAATAAACTTATAAGTTTAAGAACTGATAGAACTAATATGCTAGGTTAGATACGCACCGCATCTAACCCCCTAAAAAGAATAACTCATATGCCTAAAACCATGTACTGGGATCTCATGACTGTAATGAAACTCTCATATGCATTGAGGACTTTTAAATCATACTTAGGAATATTTTCAAAACTCTTCTCTAAAACACAACTCTAAACCTGGAGCTCTGATACCAAGAGAACTGTTACGCCCCGAACCGGGATCGTGAACAGTCACCCGTTGCCCTAGATGCCGACTGTATTTCTACAGAAAATCGGACAGAACCTCCCCATAAATCGGAGGTCTCCCATGTACAATTCAACCTGTTTAAACCTGTATAATTCAAAATCATCCTGAAAATAAAACAAATGGTCATCCCAGCCTCTCCAAAACCCATCAACCACAGCAGACATCCAGAACAACGCTAGGCTAAGTAAATCACCAACAGCCCTAACTACAGACCTCTACTGTCATACCCAACTAGAGCATGAGTAGCCGCCATATCGAGCGGACCTAAATTTTATATAATATACAATAGTTTCCCAAGTAAAGAGTTTAAATGTTTACAAATGCCTCAATACAAGCATAATATGAGAGTTTCACAACAATGTCTATAAATATTACAGTCATCCCAAAAAAATGTACACGGTTAACTACGGACCTCAATATCCAGACCACGCAGGGTCAAAATAAAGTGCTAAATTCGTATTTTAAATTTAACTTAAACCTTACTGTCGAGAAGAACCAACCCGCCTAGGATGAATTGAAATCTCTAGACTCTGAAACGTCGCTCTAGCACAACGATCCTGTCTGAGGGAGGAACGAAGAGGGGTGAGTATCTATGGGAGGATACTCAGCAAGTGAGGGGAAGGACATCGTGCTATCAATATCAAGTGTGAACTTGGAGTGTCAAAGCATGTAATACAATATCGGGTATATGAAAACAACGTGCAGTTTTAAACATATCTCAAGGCACACATCAAAAAATAGCATATGCATCCATCCAAGTATCAAATCACATGAGAAGAGCAGCCGAATAAACAACCCCGGCAATGGTCTATCTCGACCAAGGATGAGCGCATTGGGGGTTTTCACAATGCAAATATCAAATAATAGCTCTCTATCCCAATGTTGGTCACAGACTACTCCAACTAACCTATAAATAATAATAATAATAATAATAATAATAATATACATATAAATAGTCAGCCGTGTATGATGCCCCCGTCCAGTGCTAGACAGAGATACAACTCACGTCCTCCCCCGATGAGGGTTTAACCTGGGACAACCATACACACGATAATCTGGCGGATACCTCCGGCCGAAGAGTATCCGGGCACAAGGGGTGCCTCTACCAGACATCCTTCGTAGCTACGGAACAATATCAAATCAGCCGGGCACATGGCCCCATGCATCCCAACACCATATCAGCCGGGCATATAGCCCCATGCATCGTATCATAATATCAGCCAGGCATACAGCCCAAAAGGTATGTATAAATCCATTCAAATCATGTGCCAATGTAAGTGGAAGCATTAAAACACATCAATATATCAAAAAGGTGGCACAATATTCAGTTATCAAACTCATGGATGCATATTAATAAAATCAGTAATTGGGACACTCCAATGGTCACAAAAATATGTATATAAATACTTATCAAAATCCAAAAGTTCAATTTTCACACGTATAGAAATCATGTCATTTGAAAATCGGTAAAACATGGTTTATCAATCAATAGTAGATGTCGTAGTCCCACTCACCGTATGAGGGAGGGTAGTGCACTCCCCAATAATACCACGAATCGAACCAAACTCGACTCCTCGAGTCTCTAAGAAGTCAACCTAATCAAATAATCACGAATTTCATCAATTTTTTCAACTAATTTCTGGGTTTATCATTTTCCTTAAGTTCGTACAAACTCTAAATTCTTTAATTTATAAATGTACTCCAAGGTAATCAATTTCATTCCATTTATAAATAAATAATGAAATCCAAACGAATCTAAATTCAAACACCTAAAATCGTTCAAAATCGAAAACCAATTTCAAATAAATAAAATTTCTACAAATTGAAAAAATTTTTGAAAAATCATACATTTTTCAATTCACATCCGATTTCTTCAACCCATATGTCATTTTCAAGGTATTGAAGTCTATTTTCAAAATACAAAAATTGTATTTTGATTTCCTATATGCAGGGCAACTTAAAATGAAAAAGACTGCATATAACCTTAAACTTAAATCCCAATTTCCAACTGTTTTCATGCATACGTCAAATTAAACTCTAAGAAAAATCATTCAAATTAATTTAACATAATTCTATCATTCGGAACAGCCCAATTCGTGTGAAATCCTATATTTAACCTTACTAATTATATATAAACATTTCAGAAAATGCATTTTCCTTAAATTCAAAATATTTGTACAATTACATTACTAAACTTTCGTTTCATCAATTTAGGATCATTTCAAATCACCAACGACTTTAAATTTACAATATTCCTCAATTTTTACCAATTTCTCCCGAATTTACATAATCCTAATTTAATTCATGCGAATTTCAATTCAAATCCCAAGGAAAACTACGCAAATCAATCAAATAAAACTCTAATACTATCTACGATATTTTAACATGTTTCGCAGTCTAATTTACATCAAATCCTAGACCTAAATTCAATCATTTCATACAAATTTTCAATAATAACGCATTTCTTACTAATTCAACTCATTTTCAATTCATATATAAAGCTTCTCATCCTACATCCAACCTAAACTAAATCAGTTATTGAATGCACTTAGAAATCCCTCTCACCTAGGATTCCACAATTTGCAGCCAAAATCGAACGCCTCTTCAGTCCATTCCAAAGCCTGCAAAAGTTCCAAATTGCATTAATTTCAGAAATCTAAACCTAATTCCTAAGAAGGTTTGAAATCCTAGAATTAGGGTTAGGGTTTGATCTTACCTTTGCAGTGAAAGTGGGTTGCAGTCTAGGGTTTTCAGTCTCTCAAGGGTGGGTTGCAGTTGCGCGCAGAAGAAAGGGGGCTCTAGGAGTTGTCGCACGAGCAGTCGCGCGCGCGCAGGGAGAGAGAGATAGGGAGAGACAAAGAGAGAGCCGAGGGTAGAGAGAACTGTGAGGGGATAGAGAGAGAGAATGGCGGTGGTGGTGTGGCGGAGAGAACGAGGTGGAGCGGCGGTGAACCACGGGAGAGAGAGAGACGACGGAGGAGAGATCGCAAATTAGAGAGAGAAACAGAGGAAGGGAAACTCAGAGGGCAGTAGAGAGAGAGAGAGTGGGGCTACGGTGGTTGGTGGTGTTGAAGGAAGCCAGCGGTGGCGGCGGTGGTGGTGGTTGCGACAGATTCGAGAAGAGAGAGATAGAGAGAGATGGAACCGAGAGAGAGAGAGAATAGAGAGAAGGAGAGAGAACCGAAGGGAGAGAGAGAGAATAGGGTGGTCGGAGATGGCGGTGGAGGCGGACGGCCGCAGCGGTGTGACGGCGAAGTGGTGGCGCGGTGAGGGAGAATAAGAAGAGTCGTGTGGGAGAGAGAGAGAGAAGGGAAAGAATTAGGGCTTTTAGCCCTAATTCGATGTTTTTATTATTATTATTATTATTATTATTATTATTATTATTATTATTATTATATATTTATATAAAAATGGTTTATAACTAAATGCACGAGGAAATAATTAATTTAATAAATGAAAAATATGTTTATATACATATACATATATTTTATTTTATTTTTATACTTGCTTCACATTTCGAATCGAAAATACGGAAAATTTTGAATATACCAAAAATTTTAATTTTAAAACTACAAAATCGAAAATCAATATAAATTAAAAATTTCTCTCTATATTTATACAGAGGAATATTATATATATATTTCATGAACAGTATACTAGTACTGACACCGCAGTGTTGGTGTTACAGTTACAGGTGATGACTCTTTGGTCATTTCTGACTTACAGAATTATCTTAGTCAGCATTTTGAGATAAAAAATTTGGGGTCACTCAGTTACTTCCTTGGTCTTGAAGTCTTATCTAGCTCTGATGGGTACTATTTGTCTCAGGCCAAATATGCTTTTGATTTACTCTCTAGATTTGGTATCACGGACTCATCTATTGCTTTTACACCATTAGACACTAATGTTAAGCTAATGTCATTTGATGGCACACTTCTTTTTGATCCTACTCTATATTGGCAACTTGTTGGTGGTCTTGTTTATTATACAATAACTTGCCTTGATATTGCTTATGTTGTGCACATTGTTTGTCAATTTATGTTTGCTCCACGAGCTACTCACTTTACTGTCATTTTTTGTATTCTTTGATATGTCAAAGGCACTCTTCTTCATGGACTTCATTTCTCTGCTCATTTCTCATTAATTTTGTTTGGATACTCGAATGCTGATTGGGCTAGGGATCCTACTAATCGTCGTTCCACAACTGCTTACTGTTTCTTTTTGGGTGACTCGCTCATTTCATGGTGTAGCAAGAAGCAAATGGTCACATCTTGCTTTAGTATAGAATCTGAATATCGAGCACTTGTTGATACTACATCTGAACTGCTTTGGCTCCGTTGGTTACTCGAGGATATGGGTATTACACACTCCTCTGCTATTACTTTATATTGTGAAAATTGTAGTGCCATTCAAATTGCTCATAATGATGTCTTTCATGAACGAACCAAACACATTGAGAATGATTATCACTTTGTTTGACAACATCTCCAACGTGACACTTTACAACTTGTTTCAGTTTCCTTTGAAAATCAAGCCGTTGATCTTTTCGCTAAAGCTCATCATCCTGGATGGTTCAATCTTTTACTTCGCAAACTCAAGTTGGTCTCTATTATCCCACCTTGTGTTTGAGGGGTTATTAATGTACATAGATTTAAGCACACAATTAGTCTTACACTATGCCTTAGATTATGTATTTAAGTCTATTACCCATTATTCTCTTTCTTATTGTAACTAGGTTGACCTATTGATTCTCTTTCCTATTTTAACTAGATTGATGTATATTATATATATATATATATATATATATATATATATATATATATGAATATTCTCTTGTATAAATACACAACAAAAAAATACAATTAATATTTCACTTACTGGCTTTATCCTCATATTATCTTACTCCTCTTTTTGTTCCAGCTCAAACAAAGTAGTTGTACTCCTATTTATTGTTGGATAAAGTTGAAAACTTTTATAGCAAATTCAAAATTTCAGGTAATACAATTGACCATAATATATGAAGTTGGAGAGGTTTTGTTCTTCTGTTATTTTTGGTTATTTGAGATCCATTTATGCCTTGCACAAATTGTGGTTATTATCAACATTATGATTTCAGCCCTTAATAGAGCAAGTAGTACGCATGAGAGCATTGTGATCCTTATAGGGACATAAACCTATGAGGATTTTATTAGTTGCCACTTGAGTAGAGGTGAAAAACCAACCGCTGATTAGGAAGCAGACTCTTGAACTGGAAAGTTAAGTATTGGATTATCTACCACAGAAGCTAACCAAATCACACTCGCCCTTACCTAAGTTTTGAACATCATTTAACAATTCATTTTACCGCTTTCTCAGTGTAACATCTACATGTATGGTGATCTTCTCCTTCCAAAAATGCATTATTTGCATCCTTCCAAGGTAAACCAAATAGAAACCTCAAGATACTAGACCTTAAACCTAGATGCAACAAAGCTAAGGCGAGCAGAACCGTTGCTAACAAAAAGAGGTTAATGGATTCCCTTGTGTGGAGTATCAAAAGCAACAAACCTAACTTCTTCAAGATCATGTCCTCCTATCACAGGGTTGATGGGTAAACTTCTATTTCTACTTATTCCTCATTGGCATATGGAAGTAAAGGTTCTGGCCGAGTTGTACCCAAGGACAACAAGAGCAAAGGCAGTAACAAGGAATTTGACGTATTTCCTTTCTCTAACCACATGAGGTAGTTCCAATGAGATAATACACAATAGGAAGTGTTACAGGAATGATTCAAAATGTAGTCCTATGGAACACCAAGAGAGGTTTCAGTCTCAGCTGGAAAGAAGCCAGAGCAACAATCCTATTCATAGTTGTAACACTGGACAGATTCGGATTATGATGTGCACTCTAAATGGATGATTTGAAAATTTTTAAATTTTGTAAAATTGTGGAAGAATAGTTAATTTAAATATAAATGTGAATTTTTACTCTTTGGGTCATCTAGAATTCCTCTAGATATTTGGTCGATAGGCTTTAAATTTTTAGAGTTATCGATCACCAAAGTCTCGGTTGCTTGATATTTAGTGTTCAATATTCAATAGAATTTAGCTGTTCATACTTGATAGAATTTGAATTTTTCTATGAGATTTTAGCTAATCAGTAAAGGTTTAGTAATCGGTAAACAATTTTTCAAATTTTGATTTCCTGGTCGGTTGTCGGTGGTGACCATCCTTTCGTGACTCACTATCTCTTCATTATAGTGTGAAGTTGACGCTTATTTGTATACTATGGAGTTGAGTTAATAGATTATTTTATAATTTCTATATACCTATCGGTACATCCAATTTTTCTATACCATTTGCTATATTATACATTTTACTTACATTTTCTCGACGGTGAATATTTGAACCATCGATGGATATCCAATCTTGAGACCTGTTGATATGTATTTTGAAAACTCTTTCAGTACAAGTTTACCGACTGCCATTTTGTAAATGGGAACACCTCATCAATAACCATCTTGAGGCCACTTCTTGGTACTATCAAAAGCCTGTCGGTGGACTTGTAATTTTGGGAGACTTGTCTTCTTCTATTTGTTGCTCGGTACCCTTTTAAATTTTCTTCAGCAATTTCATTTCCCCTTCCATTTTGCTGGTTGGTAACTCCTTGTCCACGTGCTTGTGAGAACTGTAGATGTGAACATTTGAACCCATGAACTCCAAGACTATCAAAAAGTTCTTTACTACCATGCCATTTGAATCCTCTACCCATATATTATACAATTTTTATTATAACCCATATTTTTGAAATATTCCCAATTTTAACAATTCTAGTTTATCTTCTACAGACTTGTACCCTTCGTTTTCAATCTTCCTGCTCGTCACTGAACACCTTCCCTTGGCGGACCAAAAGCTCAAATGTTTAAACCCATTGTGTAGACTTTCTCAATAAACTAAAGGATAAAATGGGTTACATGTGCAATTTAAGAGAGCAAGAGGGTTACTAAGCAATTATTGGAAATGGTTGACAATAAAAGGAGAAGTGGAGTTGAAATTCCAGAAATTCATGAAACCCAAACTTTACTTCTCTCTCTCTAGACCATTCTTCTCTTTTCTTTCAAATCCAAATCAATCTACCACCAAAACTCAAAATCAAAGACTCCAAACTACTCATCCAACACCCCAAAGTTAGATTCTAGCCTTGATATTAGAATACCTTAAGAATCTATAGTTGTCACAAGGAAAGGCAAAATCCTAAGGTTTAGTATAACCCAAATGGGAAAGATTTCTTGGAGATAAAAATCAAGATATTATCATCTTTTATTCCACTTTCAATTTACTTGGTTGGTTACTTGGATTTGGAAATTATTAAACCACCGTAAGTGAGGAAGAAAATAGGTTCTTAAATGGTAGGGTTTTTGGGTTAACTTAAAAATTTATATTGATTATTTTGGTACTTGACAATGACCTTTAGGAGCTAGACAAGCATATCATAGCAAAACTCTTGCTGTTGAGGAATCTGTGAGTGACAACCCTTCCAAATACAGTGAATGGGTGGACTGTTGTGCTTTGAATGAGAAAATGAATCTTATAAATTCTTTTATAAATGATTTTTAAATGGTTTTTCTACAACTCTTTGTGTTTATGGAATGCCCCAAAAATGAAAGTTTGAAACATGCATGCATCTATTGTATTTGTGAATGATTATTTGTTGCTGAAAATTACATTCGTGAATATTGTGATATAGTTTCGTAACCATTTATTGAATTTATGACACATTGGGAAATGCTTGGATATTTGTGAAATGATGGTGTTGGTGATGATAAATGACTATAGTCATTTCCTCCATGAAATGACTCGACGGGATGACGTGGTTGGGTGTTTATTAGCAAGGGAGATAGATGCGGCCTCCTGCACCCACATCGTACTATCCGGATTGTACCCCGATGAGGTGCGAGTCAATGCCAAGGAAAAGAGAATTAAGTGTTATGAAATGAAATGATTGAAAACCCCTTGGCTGGCTTCCATCTAGATTCGGTCAAATTTTGGGTGGAAGTGTTTTCTTTAGGGAGAGTTCATGATTTTTGGAAAGCTTGAATTTGTAGATGCATTTATCTTTATAATTATCTGGATTGTTTGATACAATCTATGAATGACGATTGGTTCGAAATTGTGATTTTGACATTCCCACACTTATCACTCATTTATTGTCATAACTTGTCATTGCATTTCACTCACTGAGTATTTTATACTCACTTCTCTTTCTTGTCTTTTTCAAAGGAAGTGTAGATATAACAGTAACCCCCAACAGTTAGCTAGATCTAGCCGAGGAAAGAGCTGTCTCGAACCAATAGCTGGTATTGGTCCTTTCTTGATGGACATTTTGAGGCTTGTTGATAGATCCATCGAAGGGTAATTTAGAAGTTTAATTTATGTTTTGGGAATTTTATTTTGAAACTCTTTCTGTAGTATATTATATATATATTTTTCATAAAATTGAATTTATATTTTAAAGTGTTAAACATTCGATGTGTTGGCTTTTCTCTGGTTTGAAATGGTATTTTTCACAACCTTGCGGGATCTTGGGATGCGTGCTGGTAACTGCATGTACTTCTAGATCATTTGATAGTTGTTGCGTGCTCGGATTTGTGGGTCGGGGTGTAACAATTTTATTGGTATTAGAGCAAAAGTTTTGGAGTTATTAAATGTTTTCAAATATTTACAAATGATTTTAAAGGAATCTATATTTTCAAATGTTTTTGAAAAATTTAAAATCTTCCAATGGGTCCTACGAAATTGACATACCTCTAGCCATGGGTGCCTAAAGTCATCTTAGTACTGCGAGCTAAATTAGATTTTCTTTTGTAGACTATCATGCCTCCTCGTAGAAGAATGAGGAATATAAACAAGATTCCTTTTCAAGAGCACAAGGATGAGTCGTTATCGCGTGATCCACTTCCTTCGGGTTTTACTCACTGGGCTCCTCCAACCGGGATTCTTCCATCGTCACTCGATACTCTTCGACAATGGATGGAGTGGTAGAATGTAAATCGTGCATATCTTCAATCACCAACTTAAGTCCAAGTTCCTCCTTCACCTCCTAATCCAGTGGTTCCATCGGTCCCTCCTCTGGCATCAATTGCCCCTCCTACTTCGGTAGCTACACTGTCTACCTGTTTGCCTACTGAATTGTTTAAGTTATTGAAAGAGGCTAGACAACTAGGGTGTGTGACCTTCTCAGTGTCCAACGACCCTATGGTAGCTAAGAATTGGATCAAGAGGGTCTGAGAAACAGTAACGGACATGAGAATTGATGATGAACTGAAGTTTATGGTGGCTGTGAGATTGTTAGATGAGAATGCTAGTACTTGGTGGGATAATATAAAGGAGAGATCAACTATACCCTTTACTTAGAGTGATTTCCTTAAGGAATTTAATGAGAAATTCTATATACGATTTGATCGGGATTTAAAAAGGAGAGTTCCTAAGAAAATAAATCGATAGTGGAATATAAAGCAGAGTCTAAGAGTTTATCCGCATTTGTTCTGAAGATAGTAGCCTCTAAGGAGTATAAGCGTTTCAAATTTGATGATGATTTGAATCTAAACATCTGAGAGAGAATGTTAGTTACGGAAGATCATACCTACCAGAATGTCTTGCAGTTGGCCTTGAGGGTCAAACAGATGGCTCTATAGAGAGGCAAGATTAGGGAGCACCATGGAAAAAAGAAGAGGTCTAGTGGGCTGACTCCGGGCCAAGGCTATAAGAAAAGCAAGAGCACTGGTTCATACGGTAGTGGTTCTATCCTAGGGTCGGTTGGCACTCTCCAAGGCCAAACATCCTTTAAGTCGAATGCTCCTAGTGGTAGTGTTAGATTGGGGGAAAGCAAGAGGAGTCCTTGTCCAAACTACAAGGGATACCACTTGGGTCCATGTAGAGGACCTAGGAGATGTTATCATTGCGAGAAGGAATGCCACTTTCAGTACTCTTGTCCTGAGCTGAATATGGAAGGGCAAGGGAACCAACCAGTTCGAGGTCCTTTTGGTAGCTCCAAAGGTGGTTTGGCTACTACCTCAGCACCTCCCATCGGTACCACTCCAAGAATGGGGACTGGCAGCAACATTGTGGCTACCAATCCCCAACGTCCTCAACCTCGAACCCAATTTAAAGTCTATGCGATGACCAATGAAGAGGCAGAAAACAAGCCCGATGTTGTCGTAGGTAAATTTACTCAAGCATAAATTCATTGATTTAAAAAGGCATGTTATTGATGATTTCATGATTTGTGGTGTTAATGATTATTCTAATATATTTAGGATATTTGATGTTTCTATAAATGATCTGAGGGAATGTTGTAGGAAGTATATATGGAATATGTATCGTAAGATTTGACTAACGATCACTTGACGGTTATATTAATAGGTATAAATAATTTTTTGTGTCAATGCCCGCATACTTATTAACATGGGGTCCAACAATTCCTTCGTCTACAAACTTTGCTAGGCATACCGATAAGCCCGTGACCCCACTTAAGAAAGAGTTGTTGGTGATTACTTTTTTGAGTGAACAGTTGGTTAGAGATACAGTTTATCGAGGCTATGATGTCTTGGTAGGTGAAATGACTCTTGAGACAGACTTGATTCCCTTAAAGATGAAGGATTTTGATGCTATTATGGGGATTAATTGGTTACACCTTCATCGGACATCTATGAATTGTTTTACTAAGGAAGTAGAGTTCCGAAAACCAAGTCACCCAGCATTTGTTTTTACCGACGAACGTCGAGTAGTATTGATATGTGTAATATCGGCATTAGAAGCTTGTAGGTTAATACATAAGGGGTGTGAAGCGTATTTAGCTCATATTATTGACACCACTATAGAGAGTTCCACTCTAGACGAAGTCCCGGTAGTAAATGAGTTTTCGGATATATTTTCGAAAGAGTTACCTGGTTTACCTTTAGATCAGGAGTTTGATTTCACCATTGATCTATTCCCCAGCACTGCACCCATCTCCATACCACCTTATAGGATGGCACCCACAAAGTTGAAAGAGTTAAAAGTTCAACTCCAAGAGTTGCTAGACAAGAGATTTATCCGGCCAAACTCTTCTCCTTAGGGTGCATTGGTTTTGTTTGTAAAGAAGAAACATGGTACTTTTAAACTATGTATTGACTACCGACAACTAAATAGAGTTACCATTAAGAACAACTACCCACTTCCTAGAATTGATGACCTTTTTGATCAGCTTCAAAGTGCATTGTGTTTTCAAAGATTGATTTAAGATCGGGATATCATCAATTAAAGATTAAGGAGTGTGATGTACATAAGTTAGCATTTAGGACTTGGTATGGATACTATGAGTTTTTGGTGATACAGTTCAGGTTAACAAATGCTCCTACTGCTTTCATAGATTTGATGAATAGGATATTCCACTCTTACCATGATAAGTTTGTGATTGTTTTTATTGATGACATATTGATATATTCAAATAGTGATGAGGAACATGCAGAGCATCTTAGAATTGTTTTGCAGACTCTTCAAAAGAAACAATTGTATGCCAAAATTTTCAAGTGTGAATTTTGGTTGAGAGAGATTGGATTTTTGGGACATATAGTATCCGGTAAAGGAATATTTATGGATCCAAGAAAAGTTAAAACTATTTTGAAATGGGAACAACCAAAAAATGTCATAGAGGTTAGAAGTTTTCTTGGGCTAATAAGGTATTATAGAAGATTTGTTGAGAAATTTTCTAGAATTGTAGCATCATTGTCTAGTGTGATAAGAAAGTGAATTAAATTACAGTGAGATGATAAATGTGAAACTAGTTTCTAAGAGTTCAAGAAGAGGTTGACATCTGTTCCAATCCTTACCCTCCCATCTAGTGGAGGTGGCTATATAATCTATAGTGATGAAAGTAAACAAGGGCTGGAATGTGTATTGATGCAGAATAATAGGTGATAGCTTATGCCTCCTGTCAGCTAAATAAACATGAAGAGAATTACCCTACTTATGACTTAGAGTTAGCGACGATTGTGTTTGCTTTAAAGATTTGGAGACATTATTTGTATGGAGAGACTTATAGGATTTTCACCGATCACAAAAGTTTGAAATATTTGTTCACACAAAAGGAGCTAAATTTAAGGCAAAGAAGATGGCTTGAGCTAATTAAGGACTATAATTTGGTGATAGATTATCATTTGAGTAAGGCCAACGTAGTTGCAGTTACCTTGGGTAGGAAATCTTCATCTAATATGGAATCTCATGGGAAATCATATCTTTCTTGTTTGGTTGAAATTTGAACCGTTGGGGTGAAATTAGCAAGTGACGAACAAGGTGTCATGTTGGCTAGCTTTGAGGTTAGCCCAACTTTAGTAGATTGTATTCGAGAACTCCAATTTGCTAATAATGAATTAAAGATGATATTTGGGAAAATCTACAATGGAGATGGGGGTGAATTTAGGATTCGTGATGATGGGATGCTAGTGTTTAAGAATATAATTTGTGTTCTTAAGGACATTGATCTCTGTAGAGCTATTCTTAAGGAACCCCACTCATCGGCATATGTTATGCACCCGGGAAATACAAGATGTACCGAACAATTAAGAAGAATTATTGGTGGTCGAGAATGAAAAGGGAGATTGCTGAGTTTGTGTCTAAATGTTTAGTATGTCAGCAAGTGAAAGTAAAACACCAAAGGTTTGCCAGTGCTCTCCAACTATTACCGATTCCTGAATGGAAATAGGAACATGTGATTATGGATTTTGTAGTCGGCTTGCCACATACACTGAATAGGTATAATAACATTTGGTGATTGTGGACCGATCACTAAATCAACCCACTTCTTGCCAATCTAAAACAAATACCCTTTTAAGAAGTTAACTAAGTTATACATTAATGAGATTGTGAGACTCCATAGGGTTCCAATATCGATCGTGTCTGATCATGGCCCCTGTTTTACCTCTCGGTTATGGTCAAAATTACAAGAATCTTTAGACACTCAAGTGAAGTTTAGCACTGCCTTTCACCCTCAAACAGATAGGCAATCTGAATGCATAATGCAAACACTAGAGACATACTTAGAGCTTGTGTACTTGACTTTCAAGGTAGCTAGGATAAGTATCTCTCTTTGATAGAGTTTGTCTACAACAATATTTATCAAGTTAGCATTGGAATGCCCCCTTATGAAACCCTATATGGACGAAAATGTAGAATTCTATTGTGCTGGGATAAAGTTAGGGAAAAAAAAATTGAGAGTGTAGAGTTAATTGAATCCACTACTGAGAAAGTGAAGTTAATTTGAGAAAGGATAAAAGTAGCCCAAGATCGATAAAAGAGTTATGCTGATAAGAGGAGAAGGCCACTAGAATTTGAGATCGGTGATATGGTGTTCTTGAAAGTATCACTTTGGAAAGATATGATTCGATTTTGGAGACAGAGAAATTAAATTCTCATTATATTGGTCCTTACAAGGTTATTGGAAGAGAATGAAAGGTGGCTTACAGAATAGAACTGCCCTCAAAGTTAGAAAGAATTCATAATATTTTCCATGTCTCGATATTAAAGAAGTACATGGCAGACCCCCTCTCATGTCCTTGAAGTTCCTTCCTTTGAGTTAAGAAAATATTTAAATTTTGGAGTCCTACCAATAACTATCTTAGAGAAGCAAGTTAAAAGTTTGAGAAATAAGCAGATCCCAATCGTCAAGGTTTTATGGAAAAACAACCATGTTAAAGAGATGACTTGGGAATCTGAGGAGATGATGAAAAAACAACATCCCCAACTGTGTGAAGAATAATTATGTAGTAAAATTTTGAGGACAAAATTTTCTTTTAGGGGGTAGGAATTGTAACATTGGACATATCCGGATTATGATGTGCACTCTAAATGGATGAGTTGAAAATTTTTATATTTTGTGAAATTGTGAAAGAATAGTTAATTTAAATATAAATGTGAATTTCTACTCTTTAGGTTGTCCAGGAATTTCTTTAGATATTTAGTTGATAGATTTTAAATTTTTAGAGTTATCGATCATCAGAAGCATTGGTTGCTTAAGATTTGGTGTTTAGTACTGTTGGAGGTGGGTTATGGCTCCACAAATACTGGCTCCTTCTTCACTCGAGCAATAGGAGTCAATGGGTGGAAACACCTGCAAAAATCGTCGGAGGGTGCTCTGGTGGGGAGACTCCAACGCTCAAGTCAGAAAGAGTGATTTTCGTATGAAAGAAAAAACAGACTGAGAGGTGAGGAAAGGTTGTTCCCCGTGATTAGTGTGTCCTGAGTGTTATGCCAAAAGAGCGTACCTGGTTTTGAGACCTTAGAGATGACTTATACGTCTGAGAAACGTGCGCTGCTGAAGGACTTCAACCCTACATTCCTTATCGAATTGATCTGGGAATCCCAGAGGCTAATATTCTGAGTTGATTATGATTCTTATTTATCGAGAAAACTTCCATCTTAGGGAGGGGAGCTATCCTTGTCAGAAAGTCGTTATGAAATAAGGAATTGAAGTTAAGGTATCTTAACTATCTTTTAGAATCGTTAAGGATGTTGCCTGTCGTTCGGTCGCTCGACCGATAAAAGGGTCTTAGGGACTCGTCCGGTTGAAGAGTTAACATTTGCTTGCCCGATCGGGGCGATCGCCTTTGTTTGGTGTATTACGTTCGGCAGGTGGGGCGATTAAGGCCCTGTCGTTCGGGAGATTTGGGCGACTCAGGTCCTTAAGCAGATTGTGGTGACAATCATCAGATACCGATCTACAGGCACCCTTCGTGGGCTTTTTGAAAATTGACTCCTTCGATTAGGCTTTGGGCCATGTCCCGTCATTTGCCATGACTTATGGCTTTCTTGGAGAAGAAACGTAATAAGTAAAGACCTATGAAGCGTGTTTCGTACGTCATGAATGCCTAAGAACGCTCAGTCCATTCAGATTCGCTATTTTTGCTTGTTGCGAACACGGACGCGTCTTATCAGGTATGACTTTCATCATAGGGAATTGAAGACAATTTTATTCACCATTTATGACTTGCGCTTCGCGTTGATCCGCTTCATTTTCTCTGCATTAATTGAATCTTCCCCTTTTTACTACTATAAATAGCCATGTCACGCATCCATTTTCTTTTGCAGGGAATGGATACTCCTTCTCCTCCATGGTCGCTTGGTTGAGAATGATTTTTTCTTAGGGTCGATTTGTAGGGCACTGTAGCATGCGACGCTCCTTGGCTAGAGTGACTCCTGTTGGAATGAGATCTCATTAAAGAAGAGGACTGCCGGAATTGGATCTCATTATGTTGACCGTTCACTTCGGTTGGCATAGTCTGATCCCTTGCCATCGAGTTGGTGCATCTTGCACTGCTTCGTAAGGCCTTTTTCGGTTGATCCTCACGATCCAGATGCGGTAGGGGTGTTTCTCATACCAATTTTGGATGGGTAGGTTGAGTTCGGGTCGCTTTGGCGGGGCAAAACCCGAACTCGCCTCTTTTTGTCCCTACCCTAGCACTACATTGCTTTTGTACTCTTTGGTGTAGGGATTATGTTCTTCCTCTTCAAGTGAATCAGCAGCCTGAAGAGGTGGATCTTCCTGTATATTCTCCTTGGTGTAATCAGTCGGATTTAGCGGCTTGTTCATGTACCTTGATGTATTTTTTCATATAAGAATAAATAATATGATTGCTTTTCACTTACTTGAGTCTTGTTTTTGCTTCCTTTTGATTTATTGCATTGCGATACGATTTCCCTGTTAAAGTATATCCCTTTCCCACTTTAGACTTCAAGCTGAGAGACCGGGTAGTATCGACGTTCCAGACTGCTTGGTGTTCAGTTGGTTGGATTCGAGAGTCATGTCTTCCCGTTTGGGAAAATCTTTGTGTGACTCATAGGACAGGGTTCGGGCGACTAAGATCATCTGAATGATAAGAGCTCTTTGAAAAGATAGACCGCGTCCACCCGTTCGGAGAGTTACATCCCTTATTGACAACGCGTTCAAATGACAGGAGTTGGGCGACTAAGCCCCTCCGAACGATAAGAAATTTTCAAGTTGTGGGTCGCGTTCACCCGTCCGAGGAGTTACATCCCTTAGTGACAATGCGTACGAACGATAGGAGCTGGACGACTAAGGCCCTCCGAATGATAAAAAATTTTCAAGTTGTGGGTCGCGTCTACCCATCCGGGAGTTAGATCCCTTATTGACGACGCGTACGAACGATAGGAGCTGGGCAACTAAGGCCCTCCGATCAATAAGAAATTTTCAAGTTGTGGGCCACATCCACCCATCCAGAGAGTTACATCTCTTATTGACGACGCGTACGAATGATAGGAGCTGGGCGACTAAGGCCCTCTGATTGATAAGAAATTTTCAAGTTGTGGGTCGCGTCCACCCATCCGGGGAGTTACATCCCTTATTGACGACGCATATGAACGATAGGAGCTGGACGACTAAGGCTCTCCGATCGATAGGAAATTTTCAAGTTATGTCTGAGCAAGACCTTCCAACTGTTGGATAGCGCTGAAGCTCATTGGTAGTATGTGCATAGGTTTTCCAAGTTCCAAGTCCTAGGTAATGCCAATCCGTCTAGGTTGTCGAGTCGGTACGTTCCCGGTCGAACTATGGAACGTACTCGTTATGAACCTTCCCAGTTAGAGGCAAGCTTGCCCCCAGGCTGCTGCTGACGGGTAGCCTCCACCTTCCTTAATACCAGTTCCTCAGGTTTGAACATCCGGCTTCTAACTCTTCAGTTGTGGTATCGTGTCATCTGCTATTGATAGGCCGTCATTCGTGCCGATGCGGATTCCCGTATCTCTGGGAGTAAGTCCAGTCTTTCACGTAGGGCGCTTTCATTTCGTCCCTCATTGTATTGGGTAATCTGAAGGGAAAGAATACCTATCTCCATAGCTATGACCGCTTCGCTTCCGTAAGTCAGACTGAAAGGTGTTTCTCCTGTTGCTCTTCGGGAGGTGGTACGATATGACTAGAGGATTCCATAAAGTTCTTCAGCCCATTGCCCTTTGGCATCATCCAGAGTTGTTTTTAGTCCTTATAGAAGCGTTCGGTTAGTTATTTCGGCCAACCCGTTAGTTTGGGGGTGTGCTACCAAAAAGAATCGATGCTGGATCTCGAGTTTCTCGCAGAACTCCCGAAAATGCTGATTGTCAAACTGCTTCCCATTATCTGTGATGAGGACACGTAGTATCCCAAACCGGGTAATAATGTGGCACCCGTTACCCTGAATGCCGGTTGTATTTTTACAGAAAATCGGATTGAACATCCCCATATTTCGGAAGTCTCCCATGTACAATTTAACATGTTTAATGAACATCCATTCTGTCAATTAAGAAAAAGCGTCATCCTGGCCTCACAACCATCAACCACACCATAGCAGACAACCAGGAAAACACAAGGCTAAACTAAATACTAACAGACCTAACCACAGACCTCTACTATCATGTCCAACTAGAGCATGAACAGTCGCCACACCGAACAGACCTAAATTTGATACAAATTGTACAACAAATTTCCAAATTACATTTTAAATATTTACATGTGTCTCAATGCAAGTGAAATGAGTCAATATGAGAGTTTCACGAATAAATGTCCATAATTTATACAATCATCCCGTAAAATAAATAAATAAGTACATTGATCAAACTAAAATCTCCAATATACAGCGAGATCACCAATAATCATAGCGGAAAAATTGGTAAAATCCATATCCAAGCTCAGTGACATCAAGTCCACGTCGCAAATCTGCTAATCACAATGATTCTCCTTTAGTCCAAGACTAATCCTGTGGGAAAGAATGTGAGGGGTGAGTATCTATGGGAGGATACTCAGCAAGTGAGGGGATCGACATCGTACTATTAATATCAGGTGTGAACTTAGAGTGTCAAAACATGTAATACAATATCAAGTGTGCAAAAACAGCGTGCGGTTTTACATAACTCAAGGCATACCTCAGAAAATAATATATATGCATCCATCCATGTATCAAGTAGCATATGTAGAGCCGGCCGAACAAACAACCTCGTTAATGGTCTACCTCGACCAAGTATGGGCGCATTGGGGGTTTTCATAATGCAAATATCAAATAATGGCTCTCTACCCCAATGTTGGCCACAAACTACTCCAACTAGCCTATAAATAATAATAATATATATATAGTCGGCCGTGTATGATGCCCTGCCCAGTACTAAACAAAGGTAAACTCACGTCCTCCCTGATGAGGGTCAACATGGGACAACCATACACATGATAATTTGGCAGATACCTCTGGCCGAAGCGTATCCGGGCACAAGGGATGTCTATACCAAATGTCCTTCGTAGCTACGGAATGCTATAGGAAGCATATCACCATATCACCAAGTCGGCCAGGCACGTAGCCTGCATGTATCACATCATCACGTTGGCCAGGCATATAGCCCCATGCATAATATCATAACATCGGCCGGGCGTACAGCCCAAATAGTACATATAAATTCATTTGAAACCATGTGCCAATACCAGTGAAAGCATTAAAACATGTCAATATGTCAAAGAAAGGTGGCACAATATGCAGTTATCAAACTCATGGATGCATATCGATAAAGTCAACAGTTGGGACACTCCAATGGTCACAAAAATATGTACATACACTTATCAAAATCCAAAAACTCAGTTTTCACACATATAGAAATCATGACATTTGAAAATTGGTAAAACATGATTTGTCAATCAATAGTAGATGTCTAAGTCCCACTCACAGTTCAGGGAGGGTGTGCATTCCCAATTCCAACCCAAACCAAATCAAATTCCTCAATTAATCTTTCCTAACACACAATCACAGTCATGTCATCAATTTCCAAATAATTTTTGGGTTTATCCATTTTCCCTAATTTTATACAAATCCACACTCTTTGATTTATGAATACACTCTAATGACATCAATTGCATTTCATTTATAAATAAATAACAATGTCAAAGCCAAGTCTAATTCAACCCTAAAACCAATCAAAGTCGAAAATACGCTTAAAATAAATAAATTTCCTACGAAGTGAAAAAATCTTTAAAAATTGATACACTTTTCGATTCTCATCCGATTTCTTCAAACCATATGTCACTTTCAAAGTATGGAAGTCTATTTTCATAATACAGAGATCGTATTTAAGTTGTCTATATGCAGAACAATTTATAATGAAAAAGGCTATATCAATCGTTAAGTTCCAACTCCAAATTCTGACTATTTCATGCATATGTCAAATTAAACTCTAGGGGAAACTATTCTAATCAACTCAACATGATTCTATCATCCAGAACAACCCAATTCGTATAAAATCCTCTATTTAACTTAAACAATTACATATAATGTCAGATAACGCATTCAAATCTAATCTAACATACATCCTAACATATGCAATACATTCTTACTCTAATTTACCCTAAATTCATCTAATGTGTCGAAATAATTAGTTTTACCTCACCTATGGTTTCTCGATTCGTAACCCTAACGTCCGTGCACCCACAACTCAATCCGTAATCCTACAAAGTCTCCAAACCAAAGCAGGGCTTAGCAATTATGCTAAATTACCAAGGAACTCGAAACCTAGAACTAATAAATCAGAATTCAGTCTTTACCTATGCAGTGATTGACTGCTTTTTGAAGGCCTCCTACTCCTTTCAGTTTGGGGTTTCTGTAAAGGTCAAAGAAGAGCACTTGTCAGTGAGAGAACAGAGCCTATAGTCGCATGAGTATGTAAGGGATAGAGGGAGAGGGCTCTGTTCTTCGTACACGAGAGAGAAAAGAAGACAGAAATGTGAGACAGTGAGAGATCGAAAGGAAAGAGAGAGAGAGAAAGAAAAAGAGAAATAGAGAGAAGAAAGAGAAAGGGAGAGAAACAGTGCGATCGAACGAGTGAGGGAGATCGTGCGATAGAGAGAGAACGCGCGAAATAAAGAGAGACAGAGGGGGAAAACAGAGGGACAGAGAGGGAGACAGTGGAGGACGACGGTGATGGTGGCGGTCGTGGGTGGCAGAACACGGTGGAGGACCGCGGGAGGAAGAGATTGAGAGAGAAACAGAGAGTCGAGAGATAGAGAGAGAAATGGAGCAGAGAGAGTGTGAGACAATGAGGTAGAGAGAGAGTGTTGGTGATCGGAGATGGTGGTTGAAGGCGGAACAAGGCGGAGACGATGGTGGAGGAGAGGGTTTTGGGTGAGGGAGGCGGCGGTCGCGGGAAAGGGAAGAGACAGAGAGGGAAAGAGGGAAAGTGAGAAAGGGGGTTAGGGTTTTCTAACCCTAATTTCTCCCTTTTTTTTATAAATAATTTTAATTTTATATATGTGTATATATATATACACTCACATCCTCTGTTCATAAAAATTTAAATTTTTCATAAAAATGGGGTTTACTATGATTCGCAGATACGACAAATTTAAAATATACAAAAAATTTAAATTAAATACCCTAAAATTGAAAATCAATTAAAAATTAAAATTTTTTCTCTATATATATAAATTAAGGAATATTCTATAAAATTTATGAACAGGGCACTAGTACGGACACCGCAGTGTCGGTGTTACATAATCAATCGCTATTATTAAGAACTTTCGTTGTCCTATAGCTGAGGGAAACGGTCTGAGGATGTCCACACCCTATTGGGCGAATGGCCAGGGGCTAGATATCGGGTTGAGGTTAGCCGAGGGTAATCGGGGTATTGAGGAGAAATGTTGGCACTTATCGCACCGCTTTACGTAATTATCAAAGTCAACTTTCATGGTCGGCCAGTGGTATCCCTGCCGAAGGGCCTTATAGACTAGATTTCGAGCACCTAGGTGATTGCCATAGATTCCTTCGTGAATTTCTTGAAGGACATAATTTCTCTCTTCGAGAGTCAAACACCGCGGATATAGGTGAGTAAATGACTTGTGATAAAGGATCCCATCGATTATAGCGTAGTTTGCGGCCTTTCGCTTTAATTTTACTACTTCCCCCGAGGGATTCTAGTAGACGATTGTGTCTTAGGTACTCTTCTGTAGGGTCCTTCCATCTAGGCGACCGATCGATAGGGAGAGCCTCTTTGAACTCGTCGATACTGGGATACGGCAGACTCTCAATATATACCACTCGACTAGAAACAACTGAATTAGAACTAGCCAGCTTCGATAGGGTATCAGCTCATGTATTTTCCGAACGAGGGACTTGTTGAATGTCAACCTTGCCTAACTGGTCCATCATCTCGCGCAGCTTGCTTAAATATTTAGCCATGGCCGGATCTTTGGTTTCGTAAACCCCTTCGATTTGCTTCATAACCAAGTGGCTGTCTGTAAACACCCTGATGTTTCGCACTCCCATGCCTGTGGTGATCCGAAGGCCCGTTAGCAGAGCTTCGTACTCAGCTTGGTTATTGGTGGCTTGAAAATTGAAGCAGAGGGCATATTCCGTCTTAAAATCATTTGGTTCCACTAGTATGAATCTGGCGTCGCTTCCTGAAGAATTTGATGATCCATCCACATGGATAGTCCATTCGGGGGCAGACCATTCTTCTTGGTGGTTAGGAAGTTGCCCTTCAGACACCGTGGGTAAAGTGCATTCAAGGATAAAATCAGCCAATACTTGGCCATTTATTGTGGATCGTGGTCGATATTGGATATCAAACTCGCCTAGTTCCACACTCCATTTGATAAGCTGCCCAAACGTATCCCTTTTTTGAAGGATTTGTTTCAACAGTTGGTCGGTGAACACCACAATAGTATGGGTCTGAAAATACGGTCGAAGGCGCCTCGCTGAGATGACCAAAGCATAAGCTATCTTCTCAATCGGCTAGTAGCTAATCTCAGATTCTTTCAATATTCTGCTGATATAACAGACTAGTTTCTAAGCGACGGATTCCTGTCTTACTATCACGGAGTAGAGCGCTCGCTTGGAGACGGCCAAATACAGGTAAAGTTCCTCCCCAAGGACAGGTCGTGAAAGTAGCAGTGGTTGCATCAGATATTTTTTCAGTTGTTCAAAGGCTGCTTGGCATTCAAGCATCCATTCAAACCGTCAGGATCTCTTCAGCGGGTCGAATATGGGCTTGTACTTCTCGCCAACCCTGGATATGAATCGGCTTAGGGCCGCTATTCGACCGGTTAAACGTTGCACTTCTTTGAGTGTCTGGGGAGGTGTCATGTCTAATATTGCTTATATTTTTTTGGGATTGGATTCTATCCCTCGGTCGATGATCATGAAATCTAGGAACTTTCCGAAAGTGATCCCAAAGGTACACTTTTTCAGGCTCGGTCGCATATTGCATCGTTCCAGACTTTAGAAGGTCTCTTCAAGATCTGCGACATGAGCTCCTGCTGTAACGCTCTTCACGAGCATGTCATCAACATAAGTTTCAACATTCCTGCCTAACTGATCTTTGAAGACTGTATTGACCAGCCGTTAGAAAGTTGCTCCAGTATTCTTCAGACCAAAAGGCATGACCCGGTTACAGTACGTACCAAACTCGGTGATGAACCTGGTCTTTTCTTCGTCTTCAAGTGTCATTCTGATTTGGTTATAGCCGCAGTAGGCGTCCATAAAACTCAAATTTAGCGAAAAAAATTAATTCGTGGCTAAATAACCACGAATTTAGTCACGAATATCAAGTTTGTTGCTAATTTTGCCACAAAATTTTTTTTGTCACAAGACTTCATTTTTTGTCACTAAATAGCATTGAATTTTTTTCGTCGCTAAATTCCGTCGCTAAAATCATGTTTTTTTATAGTGTTATGTGACTTGACTAACCGACATATGGAAGGGAAAGAGAGGGCTAAAATGAAATTGAGAAAAGCGATTTTGTCATTAATTGAAAACAAAAGAATGGATCCTACCCTCAAACTCCAGAATCATCAACCAGTGTATATAATTCCACAATTAATGAATTCAATTCATCATTTTGTTCAATACGTCTAAGAATTTAGACATCGTGTGACCCCCTCCCCCCTCCCCAAAAAAAGAATTACTTTTTCCGGAAAACACAACTGAGATATAATACTATCTAAGTGTTCGGCTTCATACAAAAAAATGATGCTCCTTTCCAATAGTTGTACCAAAAAAGTCCCAAAAATGTGGGAAAAAAGGAGGGAATACATAAGTTGAACAACAGACGTAGAAGGGAAGCAAGAAACAGAATACAATTACGGAGAATGAATACCTTTACACACCAAACCATCAACAATCACAACAACAGACAAAAACATTTAAAAAAAAAAAAACCGTAGGTATTTGACATCTAAAAGAAAAAGCAATAAGTGGAAAACCTGCACTACCCAATTTTCAGAAACAACTTGCAAGACAAGCTACAACTTCAGAGAAAGGAAAACACCCTTTTATCCAATAAGCGAAACAGTATGATACATCTCAGCTCAAACAAAGCAAAAATTACATTCTACAGTAAACCGAAGAACTAAATGGCCAACAAATTATATACGTTAAAAAGACGAGCCTTGTTTTAGATATTAAACCCGAGTGGAAATAAAGCTCTACTGGAGTATCTTTAATTTTTTCTGTTTTAATCCTCGTTTCATGCTCTAACTTCGTTTAGCACCTTTCTTTTTGGTTTTTTATGGAATTTCCCTGATGTAAGAGGAAAGATTTGAAAGGTAAATATCATGACGCAAACATATTTTAAAGTAAAACTAGTGTTTCTGCCCGCGATCTGCTGCGGGTTCTCTCTCTCTCTCTCTCTCCCCCCCAGTTGACAAACATATGTTAGAATAAAACTAGTGTTTTTGGTCAAAGAAGGAGCTTTATGAGTATCTCTGTTCAACTATGGAAACACCTCAGTGGATCCAGTGGAAAGCCTATTGAGTCAGAGGTTTCTTGATAAGGTGGGTGAAGGATTGGTTGCTAAGTTGTGGCACTTGGCAACTTTGTGAGAATCTTCATTTTTTGATGTTTGCTTCAGTCTTGATGTTGTTATGGGATCACTTAGCAATGTGGCATTTTCAGAAATAGCTCCTTTGGCCAGATATTGCGGCTCTTCAATATTGAGAATAGTTGTCTGTTGGTGCCACAATTAAACCGTCATAATAGCTTTTCTTAGAAGGTGATATGAATGATTGAAATTTGGTTATTTTAATACCCAGGAAGATTGTGGTTCTTCGAAGCTCAAGCATTTGGGCTTGATTCAGCGATTGAACAAGTGAGTGAAGTAGCATTAGGGGGCTGTGAATCAAATGCTTTAGAATATGGTATCATTCTACCGATCTCCTTGTGAATGTAGTGATAGGACGTTAAATTCTTTTTATCAAGATCTCGATTTCGAATTTTAAAAATGAAAAAATATGAAGTGGGATAATCAATCCCATAACAGGTCCCACAGTATTTGGCCGGACCGGATTAGTCTGGGCAACTAAAAATATAATGTCATTCTCAGAGTTTTGTACGAAAATAACCCTTTAAAAAAAAATCTCAAAATCTTAAAGTAATCTTGCTAGACAAAATTATTAAGATAACTCATGTTTTTCGAGTTTTCAATACTCGACATACCTGAAAATAAATCTAAACAGTATATGTCGAGTTTTGAAGACTTGACATACATGAAAATAAATATAAATAATATATGTCCAGTTTTGAAAATTCGACATAAATAGCGTATGTCGAGTCTTGAAGACTCGACATACTCGACATATATAGTATATGTCGACTTTTTACATAAACAATGTATGTCATATATGTCGAGTTCTGAAAACTCGACATAAACAATGTATATCAAGTTTTTAAGACAACATATATAAACAGTGTATGTCGAATCTCAGAGACTTCACATACATATGTTGTTTTAAGAATTTTTTTTAAAGGGTTATTTCTATACAAAACTCATAATTCTCATTGGTGTTTCAGTTTCGAAAAGCTTTTGCAAATTAGTAGAGAAGAGTTAATCAAATAGAATAGAACAGCTGATACCATGATATTACTTCTCCATGTCCTAATATTTTGCATTGCAAAGTGCACTTGAAAATTGAATGTTCTTCTCTGTTAACTAACCATTCCTTTGATCTTCGGTGGAAATGTTTCTGGATCCTTTATTCCATATATATATATATATATATATATATATATATATATATATGTGTATGTATATATATATATATGTATATATATATATATGTGTATGTATATATATATATATGTATATATATATATATGTGTATGTATATATATATGTATGTATATATATATATATATGTATATATATATATATATATATATATATGTATGTATATATATATATGTATGTATATATATATATATATATATATGTATGTATGTGTAGGTATATGCATATTTTCCTTTCTTTCCTTAGTCCTCTTATGAAGCCATTGCCAAAAGTATATTAGGGCATAGATTGAATCTTGAAAATGAGAGGCAGGGTCATAAAAAAAACTTGATCTGTTGAGCAAGGAAATGCATTACCACAAACATAAATAAATAAAACAAAGACACACACACATACACACACAGAGTTACATAAATCAATTTATGATGGCATTCAATATTCACAAGACAAGTGCGAAATCTATTATTTATCCATTTTATTTTCTTCTTTTAAACCGTCTTAAAATATATATATATATATATATATATATATATAGGTTTCGCACTCTGCCAGTACGAAACTGATTTCACGCTTCTAAAGTGCGAAATCATAAGCACTTATGTCTCACCTTCAGATCGCGAAGCACATTTCACACTTCACTCTCTAACCCTTTTCTCTCCTTTGCGACGTGACTTTCTCCATTGCTGCGACTCTCTCATCCTCTCCTCTCCTCTCCTCTGCAATGCCACTGCCTGCGGATTGAAGTGTTCTTGAGGTAATCTTCATCCTTTCTTCTCCATTGCTACAAAATGTCTTTAATTTTCATGCTTTCTTTAATAGTTGATGGATCTAGAGTTTAGGGTTTTCTTCAATAGTTGACCGCAGAGCATTCTTAGCCTCATTGTTTAGGGTTCTTGGCCTCATTGTGTGAAATGTCCATGTTAATGTATGTTTAGGGTTTTTAGTCTCATTGTTTGTTCTTTAGATTGCAGATTGAAGTATCCATGTTAATGATTGCTGCAAAATATTGTTACGCAATTTAGGTATATCACGATTTTTGATAAATATATCTTAATTGAGTGTTGTGTATAGTGTAAAACAAGTGTCGATCCTACAAAAATATTTTATACTATAAAAAATGAATAACTCTAATCTAAATTGAACAAATCAAATCAAGTTGTGAAAAATTTAGAAATTACTAAAAACAAGATCTAAAATACGAAACCCTAATATGATGAAAACCCTAGAATATTGATGAGTAAATTACATATCAAGTCCTTAAAATTTGTCTCATTTTCACAAATTAGTCCCTACAGTTAGGAATACTACATTGTGATTCTCAAACATCAAAAAGTGTAACGAGTTAGTCATTTCATCAATACGGCGACAGTCTGGCCGTTAACTAATGACGTGTCATGATGTGGTAACCAACGTGGTTGTACGGACGCTGATGTGTCAATACCAGATCAACTTATTCAACACCCCATCCAACCACGTCAGCAAAAACGCTGACGTGGCAATGCCATACTGTCTTTTTGCTGACGTGGCTATGCCACGTCAGCACAGTGGGGGCATTATCATCAATTCGCATTGCAGTGTGCCACTAGGGTTTTTTTATCATCAATCCGCATTACCATCAACCAAAAGAAACCCTAACTCATCATCAAATCTCTCCCTCTCTCTCTCGCTCCCCTCCCCTTAACCATCAGTCGAAAGAAACCCTAACCTATCATCAAACCCAAATGCAATCCTTAAAGAAACCCTACCCCAGATGACGAAGAAGAGCTTTGCCAAAAACCCTAAACCCACGCGCTATAATAACTTTCTCTCTCCCTGAGGCAAAACAAGGCGATTCCTAAGCGAAGCACACAAATTGAGCTCAGCTGCCGCCATCCACAGCCGAAAACGACGTAGCCGCCTTCGTAACGGCTGCGACCACCAGCGGGAGTTGTGTCATCAGCCTTCGACCAACTGTTTGCTTCGAAACGGAGAGCAAATAGCAACTGTAGAATGCAATTTAAGGTGTTGTCATGGATTTCAATCTGTGTCAAAGTCTGTTTGCATTCAAGGGAGTCGGAAAGTCGAACAGACAATGAATCTTGAATCGTCGGTAGTCGAAGGAAGTGCTTTGGATCATTTCAGAGTCAATCGATCTTTGAAGATCTGTGATTTGTAGCGGTGGAGCATAGGCAGAAGTTGCAAAAGTTTTCACAGTGAATCGGCCAGTTTCTGAAGAGATCTTAGTGATTGGAAGATAGATACGCACTCACCATCATTTGATCTTCCTTCGTCGGTAAACGGATTAATCTAGCAGATTAGTTTGGCGCTTCCGTGGATTGGATGGCGGGGGTGAGGCGGTGCTGGGAACAGTAGGAAGCTAGGGTTCTGTTTGGAAAAAAAAAAGAAAAAAGGAAATCGATTAAACAATGGAAACCCTAACCTATCATCTGCGGACATGAATGTGGGTCTTCTGTGTTTTTTTTTTCCGTCAGACCCTTTTATTTGCTGGGTTTCTTTTATTAATTTTAATCATCCAAGTGAATCAATCTCCTCATTGATTGTGAAATAGAGAGAGTATTAATGCAAAATTTTGATTCATAGAGGAAATCAATTAAACAATGGAAAATTTTTATTCATTGAGAAAACAGAGAGTATTATGAGAAATTAAAGATAATGAAAATGAGCGAATAAGGAGTGTGAGAGAATTTTTTTTCCCAATGAGAGCGGGAGGAGTGAGAGAGATTTCTTTTTTTCCCAATACAGATTGACGATAATGCCCCCATTATGCTGACGTGGCTCAAAAGGACAGTGTAGCACTATCACGTCAGCATTTTTGCTGACGTGGCTGGATGAGGTGTTGAATGAGCTAATTTGGCATTGACACATCAGCGTCCATATAATCACGTTGGTTGCCACGTGATGGCACGTCATCAATTAACGGCCAGACTGTCGCCGACATTGACGAAAGGACCAACTCGTTATACTTTTTGAAATTTGACGATTATAAGGTAGCATTTCTAACTGTAGAGACTAATTTGTGAAATTGAGGCAAACTTTAGATATCGGACATATAATTTACTCAATATTGATTTCATTTATTTTTATTTTTCTATACGGTCGAATCTCTTCAATCCCTAAATTCATTGGCTAATGATTTATTATCGATGATGGTAGATTTTTCTAAATTCACCCAACAGTCATGAAATGAATCCTTAATTTGACTAACAGAAATCTAATAGTCATGCAATTTGAATTAAATCAAACCGCATTAAGTTTTGTGAAAATCTGTAAATTAAGGTTTCCCTTAATCCCCAAACATGAAATTAATCCAATAGTCATGCTCATAATTTCATATGGATTTTATTATTTGAACTAATTTTGTGCAATTGTATTGGTCATGCATGCACTCAATTTCAATTCATCAAAACATCGGGTCTAAAAACGTTTGAAACATTAAGAACAACAATTAAATCTTATCAAAATAATAATTATGTCAATAAAACTTAAGAGAAAGAATCAAATCAAACCATATATTAATCAAAAAATAAAATCTATCGAGTTCTAAAAACAATAAAATTAGCTAGATATTGAAAAGAAAAATAAGAAAGTAAAAGAAAACATTACAATCGTTGAATGCATGAACATGGATGTCGAAGGCGAAGGCTATGACTGCTAGGGTTTGTAATGAGGGGAAGAATGAGAGAAAATTAGGGAAAAATGTGCATGAAGGAGGCTCCTTGTGGTTGGTCAAGCAATGCTATATATAGAAGTGAAAACCCTAGAAAAAAAATTAGTAATTTAGACTATTTGGAAGTTTGGACTTTAAATTTAATTTGGAAACTTTTTCTTGCTGCTTGATGATAATTTTTAACTTTCTAAATATTTGAAAATTCTCTTTTCTTCATTTCGGATAATTTCTGAATTACTAGTAAGGAAATTCCAAAATTATAGCACCTTGTTTCTTTTTTCATTCCCAGTTTCCATTTTCTAACATTGCAATAACTTTGACTCAATTTTCAGATGTCTTCTGGTCTGACCTAGCCTCTGAGATCTTCACAAGAGTTGTACGGCTTGAAGTCTTCTTTCAAACGCCATAAGAATCACCTCAATCGGATATCAGGACAAAAAGTTATGACCAAAATATTGAATCCTATCTGTCCAGTCTAAAAATAGTAAGCTTGCTTCATTTTTCCTAAGTCAATGGCCACGAATAAAATCAATATAAATTTCTAAAATATGATTCAAATCAGTTCTAAAATATATAAATAAATACAAAAAATAATATAATTCAAGTGCACAAAAATATCGCTATCAAATGTCCATGTTAATGACTGCGGATTGAAGTGTTCATTAGCCTCATTGTTTGTTTGAATGATTGATGAATCTGGGGTTGCACTGTTTGTTTGAACATGTTAGGGTTTTTGAATTATTTGAATAAATGTTATCGTTTACTGCAATGATAGAGTTTTTTGGTGAAATTAGGGTTTGTTCTAATACTCAATGAATTTTTCTTCCTTTAAAGTTGTTAATAATGTATTTGTTTTGAATATAGTTGATAGAAAAAAAAAAAAAACCATGGGTGACAACCGTGTGAGGTTGGTACTTTATTGGGGGTGTAATTGGTGGAGTTGAAAATGACTATTGGTATAGTGAAGATCCAAAATGAATATTGCGGTTAATAGTAGTATTAGATGGCGGGAGTTTATAAAAATCTTGCATCGTTTGATTCTAGGCAATTCAAATTGAATATGTCATGTAGATATCGTTTATGGTCTGACTAGTGTCTTTCTTATTGTGTATTACCTGTGGATGATGAATTCTTACCGAAAGTATTGTCACTCCCAAAATTGGTGCCAAACTTGATAGCAGTTGAACTGTTTCTAGAGCCAAAAGCATTTGTGTGTGCACCTATTGACCCACCCATGGTGGGTTGCTCAAGTTAAGGTAGACAAAATATGTCTGACACCCCAGGTAGCTCTTCTGGGATTCAAAATTGTCCTGACATGATGGTTGATATTGGGGGTGAATGAGATTTTGGTTCTTACACAAATATGTTGAGAAACAGAAATATTAGAGATGAGTGGCTGTAGTATAGGACATTTATTTCGGATGATATTACTTTGGTTGGTCTTCATGAATCTGCTATGCCTATTGAAAGGGAGTATGAGGGGCCTAGTAGCAGTAGACACTTTGAGGGGTGAGAGACAGATCCTATAAAAACATTTGTTGATGAGGAATTAGAGAGTGAAAGTAAGAATAAAGACAATGTTGACAAAGAAGATAAAGTTATTGAAGAGCAAGAAAATCGGGTTATTGAAGAGGAGGAAGAAATACCATATCTACACACTATGGGAGAAGGGTCCATGATAGTTGATGAATATAATGATTATGATCGTCCAACATGGGATAATGACCAGACTTTAGAATTACAAGTTGGGATAGTTTTTGCATCCAAAGAGGAGTTCAACATGCTGTTAAGTGCTACTCGTTGCGAGAGTACAGAAACTTTAAAATCTATGAAAGTTCTCTGAACATATGATTTGTCAGGTATTATTTTTACCGTGAGAATAACTGTTTATGACATATTCGGTTTAGACTAAAGAAGAGCAATTGTCTTTGGGAGATTACAAGACTGAAAACAAAGCACACTTGTTTCCCTCAATTGCCTTTAGGGGATCATCCAAATGTGGACTCGAACATGGTGGATCGTTTGATCAGAAACTACATAAAAGAGAATGTTGATTACAAAGTCTGTGATGTGGTTGAGAATATGAAATCGTATGGCGTAAACCTGTCGTACGAAAAGGCTTGGATGGGACGTTAAAAATCTATAGAAATGATGTATGGTAATTGAGAGATTTTTTACACATTGTTGTCACAGTTTTTGGATGTTGTGCAGATGACAAATCCCAGGACTATTGTTGAATGGACGTTCACTGAAGTATTGAGGTCTAATTAGAGGGTTTTTCACTCAATTTTTTTGGGTTTTCAAATCATGCACTGATGTATTTAGACATTGCAAATCGGTGATAAGTATTGATGGGATATTTCAGTATGGGTGATACTGAGAGAAGATTTGCTGTCATCGATGAGGAAACCATTGTGAGTTGGGCATGGTTTTTGGAGAATTTGAGGGTATTCATCATTGATGATCGGTACGGTGTATTCTTGATATCAGATAGGGCATTCAATATAATCCGAGCCATAGAGAGGAATAGCAATCTCCAACCATCACTTGTGTATCACAGACTTTGTTTGCGGCATGTGGAGGCTAATTTCAATCAGCATTTCAAGAACAAGATGCTAACGGAATTGACGCATAAAGCAACCGAGCAAAAACAAATCAGAAAGTTTGATACCATGATGAACAAAATCAGAGAGCTTAGTGAGCTCGCATATAGGTGATTGATGGAGATTCCTCTCAACAAATGAACGTTGTATTATGATGATGGATATAGATAGGAGAACATGATCACCAATCAGTCCAAATCATTCAATAGCATGCTTAAAGGGGCAAGAAAGTTGTCAATAACTGCATTTATATGGGCTACGTTGTATTACATGGTTCGATTCTTCAATAATAATTGAGAAGAAGCAAATAATAATGTGAAGAAAGACAACATGTGGCCAACATTGGTGATGGAAAAATTGATTAGAAATAAGCAGAAATCAAAATTCTATCGTGTTGTTCAATTTGATAGATCTAGAGGGAAGTATGAGGTGATGACAGCATTTCATGGTGGGAGGGGTCGGAACACTTACACCGTGTTGATAGATGTCTCATCCTGTACTTGTAGAAAATATGTTGCATTCAAGCTTCCTTGCTCACATATGTGAAGTGTTTGTGCAGACTTGGGTCATGTGTTTAGGGCATTTGTTGACATCATTGCCAATCAATGCAACTTATATATAATTCCAGATTCCATCCTCCTTCACACAATGACTATTGGCCGTCTCCTTCTTTACGTTTGTTACACAATATTTCACGCCTTAATCACCAACTGGGTAGATTACAAAGTACGCGAATTCATAATAAAATGGATAGAAGAAAAACTCAACGTTGCAAGATATGTGGTGAGTATGGGCATAATCGTTACCATTCTCCGAATATGGCGCGGTTACAAATCAGGGCAAGATAAGGCTGAAACTTTTTTCTCATCATGTACTTGTTTTGTTTTGTATTTATCCAATTACTAAGGATTGCTTTATAATGCATTATTTTATGTGTTATTTTTTATTTTGTTTAAGCACTTGGAATTTTTATTCTTATTTCATTTTTTGTGATCATAGTTATGGAGTACACTCGTTTAGAGTTTACCCCAGACTCATGGGATCCTACTGTCTTAACCTTACAACCCTCACTCTGATCTCAGCCTATCTGGAGTGATACCCCCTAAAGGTGCGACGTATCAACTGTGGGTTTTGGGCTGCAGGACCCCTTGATGTTAGGGTACAAAAGATTTTGTTACAGGTAGGTTTTTATGGTCTTTATAGATGTGGCTATATTCAGTAAGATCATACGCTTATTATCGCTTTTGTCGAGAAATGGAGACAGGAGACGCATATTTTTCACTTACCGGTTGGTGAGGCTACGATTACGTTACAACACTCTCGATTTTTCTTGGTTTTCCTGTTAATAGAGATGCAATTACTTGGTTTGACTATTTTCGTTCTGTCACTAGTGGCAGGACGTTTGTCGGGTTCTATTAGGTTTCTTTCCTAGACCAGAGGATTTTTTTGGAGATCATTTTAAATTACAGGCTATTACAAATTTTCTTGATTCACATCCTCTGGTTCCGATGTCAGATGCAACACTAGTGGAGTTTCACACACATGGTCGCATTATGCAGCTATTGAGTAATCTTTTCAGGGATCAGTTTGGCTCGAGGATGAAACTCATATATTTGGAGCTTCTACAAGATCTTGATTGCACCGGACAGTATAGTTGGGGTAGTGTAATCTTGGCGACACTTTACAGAGCCTTGTGTCGGGCTTCTATGGATGACGTTAGATAGATTTGTGGTCCGATCTTGTTTATACAGGTATTTTATCTCCATTTCTTGTATTATTTTTTATTTAATAATACTTTTTGTATATACTATATTATTTATTCAATATTTTTTTTTCTTATCGACTTTGGTTATGGGATAGAGTGCCCATATTTACCCTGATCATACGTCATACTATTGATTCGATGCCTTCTGCTCTACACCTACCTTCTACCCCTAGAGGATCTCTGTACATAGTGTTTACTTCATTTATTCGTTTTTTTTTTTTCTCTATTCTCTTGATTTTATATAATTCCACCTTAACATTGTTTTTTTTTTTTTTGTAAATAGTTGGGATGTTCCGCGTAGTTATGTACACATAGGGCAGTTTGTTCTTAGAACATATCAGAATCAGTTAGATCATATAGGAGATAATGGGGTGAGTATAAATTTAATTTTTGCAAACCACTTCTGTCACTATGGATCAAACTGACACCATTTTTATTCTTCTTTTTCAGTTCATTTGGATGTCATATTCGTATGCCGACCTGGCAGCATTGCTCGCCTATTGTCTTGTCGACAACGACATATGGTGTGTCGTTGTTCCCCTCATTTGTTTTGGGGTCGTCAAGTATCATTTCTCTCAGAGAGTTATGAGACAGTTCGGGTTGCTACAGCATGTGCCTTCATCCATGCAGACCGACCAGGAGTTACACCGAATTGATCGACGCGGGAGATATGACTATGATTGGACTAGGATACACGCGGTTCCCTTATAATTGTGGGTTAACCGTACAGATCACATGTAGAGGGTGACGAGACTTTTGATGAGCTAATAACAACAGCTAATTATATGTCGTGGTATCGTCAGATTACCCGTTTGTACATTGTCTGCACCGTGCATCGTTATCAGCAAGGATTTCGACCCAATGCGATGCAGATGGAGTATCTCGTAAGTAAAAATAACCTCACCATTTAATATTGTTTTATTGTTTATATAATATTTCTTTTCTTTTTATCTTTTACAGTACTATGAGTTCATGCACATGCATTTAGTATCATCTGACATACTTGCAGAGGAATGAGTGGATCCTAAATTTCGACTTTTCAAAGATGCATCTTGGCATGCACTTCAGTTTTTAGCCATGTACCTTATGACGATTATCGTCCTTCGAATTCTGCACTGACTGAGCCGATAGACATACCTTCTACTTCTGGTGCTGTAGACACTTATGATGAGCTAACGGAGATACATGTGTCATCTTCCTATCTGACTCTGATTCCGACTCTAGGATTTAGAGACGATGTTGACGATACAGTACCGACTGAGCCTCCACGACTTAGAGTTTACGAGGAGTAGGGGCATCGTCGTCGTCGTCGATATTTAGATGAGGTTGGTACAGTTGTATTTTTTGAGATCGATGAAGGTGCACAGTTAGATGATATATCTCCACCTCCAGCTGGTAACCAGCTCATCCTCCCGTCAGATGTCAATCGCGATGCAATGCAGGGCGATCTCCTTGCAGCACTTAGTTTAGGTTTACTATTTTATATGTATTATATTTAAATTTTGTGAACATTAATTTCCACTTCTATAAACATTTTTTTGGTTATTCTCTCTTTCTTGTGATTTCTTTATTTATATCATTTCACTACTTATAAATAATTTGGTTTATATTGTTTAGATATTTAATAATTTGGAGGTCATGTATATTTGGCTGAGATTTGGTAGTAGTAGTAGTCATGGTTAAAAATGTTTAGTTGTATTGTGATTATTGGTGTTTGGATTGATTGTGTTTGGTTGTTGGTGTTTGGAGTATGGTTATTTGTTGGTGAAGTTTAGTTGTTGATGTTTTAGAATTTGGAGTGGACTGCAATGGATTATATACAGGTCATCTTTGGACTACAAAGGATTGTATACAGGTTATTTGGAGGTTGGATTGGCCAAGATTTGTTTAAGTGTCGGGTGGGGAAAGTTTTGCACTCTCAGAGTGCGAAACCTATATATATATATATATATATATATATTTTTTTTTAAAGACGGTTTGAAAGAAGAAAATAAAATGGATAAACAGTAGATTTCACACTCAGTGCAAAATTGATACTTTGGGAAGAAAAAAAAATAATAATATTTAAATAATTTTATTTAAAAATAATAATATTTATGTAAAAAAACCCATTTATCTGTATAACTCCCAATTTTCCATGTTCCGCTCCGCCCCAAGAAGGGAAACGTGGTTTTCTAGCAGTAAAATTCATATCAATAATCTATATATATATATATATATCATTAGCAAAATTTTATTTTTTGCGAAATGCAGTGCAGAGAAACCCTAGAAACCCGATGTGTTTTTTTTCCTAATAAAAAAATTATATTGTTGAAATTAACTAATTGCCTAGGTGAAAAAATAAAATTTGAACTGAAACATTTAACACCTGACCTAAGCAACGTATTCAAATAATTTAGGTGGCGAAATGTTTGAACAAATTATACCACATTTAAATGTAAAAGCAAAATGGAAACGTGCTTTCCTTCTTTTCTCTGGTTATTATGCGAAAATTTCAAAAGAATTCTTTGACATAAGGGTTTGGTTCAGGCAGAAAAAGTTTCCAGTTGTCAGCTTTCATAAATCCCAAGCCTGAAAAAATAAAGGGTAAAACAAAATACACATTGAGAGAGAGACAGAGGACAGTCAAAACGGAACCATCATTTAACTGGCTTCTAACAAATGAGACAGCTAAATGGTCACCAACATCTCGTTACGGTTCAAGGGAAGGAACCATCATTTAGCAGGTACCATCGACACTCCCACTCAAAAATGAAGCCAATAGCGAAGAAAGTAATACATGTGAAGAACTTTATTAAGTATATATTCTGACGACGCCTCAAAGCCTAAAACTACCATATCCTCCCCCAATGCCAGGAGACCTATAACCTCCATAGGGCGGTGTTGGCAACGATGATGAAGTATATGATGAACCACCAAGCTGAGAATAGGGAGATCTTAACCCTGCATCTATCTTGCCATACCTACTTGGAACCACCTCTTGATGATTCGCTATGCATTCCTGCAAGTATGCAACCAAACCACAAAAATTTTCAATTGTTCTGATTATACTGATTACAACTGTCACTATAGGACAAGGAAATCATGCAATTAAACCACCAACCAGCACCGAAAGCATTTGGGACAATTGCAATGTTTATGCAGAAATAATATTAACACAGCACTGTCGTCATTTTGACTTCAGTTACTGATAAAATGCTAGCATACAGCTAGTAATACTGGTAAAAATGCAAGAAATTTTCCAAATGCCTCCACCCTCCCCAACCCACCCCAAAAGAAGAGATGAAAGCAAAAGAATAATTCTTTTACCTGAATTAGTTTTTGCGCTGTCTGAACCTGTAATTGTGTGCCTTTGATTTCCACCATGATTTCATCGGGTAGGCCCCTACTCTCTTGCACAGTTATTACAGCTCCACTGGCACGGCGAATGTACGCAATATTTGCCCCTCCTATCCCAATGATGTCCTCTGCATAAGTAAGTGGGATTTGCATTGTCTGTGCAACCTGATAGGATTTCAAAGACATAAACAATGATTCTTAAACGACAACACAACTCAAGAACTCTTAACAAACACTAAAGCAAGGCGATAACAGTTCCAAATCAGTCTATCACCTATTGGTATTTGCTCATTTCATTGACCAACAAAAAAATGTATCAAGACAGATCAGGATATGCAGCAAGTTGCATCACTCAACTTTTTCCATTAATTCAAATAAAGCCAGGTCCAAATATGTCTAATTAATTAAGAAATCAAATAACAAATTAAACAAATTCAAGAAAAAAATATTGGGTTGCCTCCAAACAAGCGCAATTTTTTCATTCATTTTTTTTTTCTTCAAGGAGGCTTCAATTTCAATTTGGAAGGCTCATATAACTTCCCTTCCATATCTAATTGTGCATTCGAATCAAAATATTCTTCTTCATAAATTTCCTGCACTATATCTCCACAACATCTCACTACCTAAAATTAGGAATGCAGTTTTCCAGTTTGGAAGAAGCCTGCATTGTCCAACCAGAGCAATGCTGACATTTTTATCAATACAAATTCTGAATGAAGGAAGTAAATGTGCTGAGAGGAGTCAAATCTTGCCAAGTAAACTGAAGCTTCCCATTAAACTCCCTTTACATTTAAAAAACAAAGTCTACTTTTTGGACCAGGTCTTTCAAAAAACAAGATTCCACATATCACCAAAATAGAAAAGTTTGAAGCAGAAAAAGGAAAGGAGAAAGGAAGAAGGCAACAAAACCTGAGTAACAATAGGAGCACCCGCCCGGCCAATTCCTGAAAAACGAATACCTGTAGAAACAGGTTCTTGTCCATACTGAGAAAGTCTAGATGATGGGACTTGTGTGTCCAGATGAGTCTCATGATTGAAGAACAAAGAGTTTCGGTTTGTAAGTGTATAATCAGCATCAATTTCAGCCGGGGAAGCATGCAGAAATGACTTGTCCGCTAATGTTTCCATTTGGCGGTCCTGTGTAATTGTTGCATTGTACTGAAAAGAGAGAAAATTATATGTCACTTAGAGCTCAGTGATGTGCAGAACAGCCCAGAGAAAATTTAACTTACGATCTTCTCAAATAATGAAAGAACACTATGATCCACCAAGAACTTCCTTAGATGCCCGAGTACTGCTTCTAGAGCTTTCAGAACCTTCACAGCTTCCCCCTGCAGTTCCACAATCCTTTCATCGGGGGCAGCATAAAATGGCATTTCATCTATCAAACAGATTTCATAATATCACTTTTTGCATTAGGAAACATGTTAGGATCTCTGGCAAATTTTTTTTTAAAGGCAGATAAACTAAAAAGTGCATCCATTTCAAAAGTAGACAAATTACCAGCGTCTAAATTAGTGATGCTTATATCAATCTTATCTTACCAAATTACAAATTTCCAATTCCCAATTTCAAGCATGCATCAAAGAGCAAACTCCATTCCCTTAGTACACCTAAATCAATGAAAGTAACTCTCCACAGCCTATATAGAAATACCAATTCAAGTTCATTGCAATGAAGAGAATCTCCATCAGAAGACATCTACGAACCCATTAGTTAAAACATATCAATGTAGCCATCATTGACATTTAAACCTTACCTATTGTGGTTTAATGAGGCAAGACTTTAAAACGATTTTTTTTGGGGGGGAGGGGCTGTAATTGATCAGGTCATAATTTAGCTTTAGGTGAGAATTACCTTACATATTTTAAGCTATGATACTTCATGTCGAAAGAGCCACTGGAAATGGTCTGCATCCAATCTTGCATCTAATCTCTAAACATAATTATATGTATGTGTATCCATGATCAAGATCTGGACATCTTTTCAGCCTAATTTTATTACTATTACTATTACTATTACTATTATTATTACTAGTATTCTTATTCTTATTATTATTTATATGGATAGATTTGGAAATAAATAAATGAGGATATAAATAATTTAATAAATGAAAAGAATAATATATTTATATATATACTTTATTATTCTATTTTAAAAATTTAATATACCAAAGGTTTGAATTAAAACCCCAAAAATCGAAATTTAATACAATTAAAAATTTCTCTATATATATATAAATTGAAAAAATATTTTATTAAATTTCATGAATAGGAACACTAGTACGGGCACCGCAGTGTCGGTGTTACAAGAATGACCCAAAAAATGTTATTGTTGGTATAGGACAATCCATTGAAGCTTGAAAGGAGATTTTCTTTGGAAGTGATAATGTATAGGGAGTGAATACTCTCCCGAGGTGAGTGGATGGCTATACCTCATGTAAATAAGCAAATTGTTTTAAATTATGATTTGTTAATTGATTTTGAATTGAATTTGAAATGTCTTGTGAAATTGGTGTGGCCTGAAATGTGATTTAACAATTTTATGACTCGAGTATGTTTATTGAATTATTTATACTGTATCATGTTTGGATGCCATGAGAATTGTGAGATGTTTGCTTTCCTTTGAAATTGAGCATGATTTGATTTATTAAATGGATATTTGGTAATAAGGTCCTGAAAAATGACTATAGTCAAAGTCTTACTACGGACCGGGCTATCGGGGCGGCGTGACTAAAGCTGTTTAACTTAGTTTGGTGGTAGGCAAGTTGGAGAGCCTCCTCAAGTTGCCGTGATAACGTGGATGCACCCTACGGAGTTCTGGGCCAATCCCAAGGGAATGAGATTTTGAGAAAATTATGAAAAATCCCTTGATAGATCCTACTAACGGCTATTGGTAGGATAATGATTTCGACTTATCCCAAAAGGGAGGGCAATTTTTCTCCTCAAACTAATATGCCATCAAGCTCAGCAATCCATACCCTTGTATTGCAACTTTATGTTACTTGGACCCGAGATTGGTGCAGGAAACAGGGGGTGAATCCAGCCATCTGACTATGTCTGATCATTAAACTCTAGGATTATGTGACCTTCCAAGTGACCAGTTGATGCGGACATCAAGACTGCAAGGAATTCACAAGATCCAACTCAAGTTCCAGTTGGACCGTGACAAAGTCTCAAGTTAAAAAGTTCAAAAAAACACTGAATAACTTAATTCAGAGGGTTTTACAACAAAAAATTGGAGTCTAAATGAATGAAGAACCAAAAAGGGCCTTAATTATGCTCCTACAAGTCTAATTGAAAGAATAAAGGTCCCAAAACTACCCAAAACCAAGGGAGGACGAAAATAAAGAAAAAGAACAGTAAGACTTGGTCAAAATAGTTTGGTTTATTTAGTTTCCTAATTCTTTTTTATAGTTTATATTTTAATTTCTTATTTTTTAATTGTTTAAGGAGTTACTAAATTTTTAATTGCCAATTTCGTCTTCAACTTTAGTCTATAAATAGGTCATTACATATTGTGTACAGTACAACTTTAAGAGAATTAATAAAATTGTGAGATTTCTTCACACGTCTTATTCTTTTGAGAACTTTTGAACTTATTCAAAATAGAAGTTTTATTTAGTTTTTTGACTTATCAATTTAGGTTTTGAAACACCTAGGTTGTAACGTCATTCATTCCATCTTTATACCAAAATTCTTGTTCTAGTGAGAAACGAGTCTAAAATCATATACCTTAGATTCTTTCTCCTTTAGGATAAGGATTGAGATCTTTAATTCCATCAGTTCAAATCATTTGTTGGAAAGATTCTTAGCCTATATTACTTGTTCGTGGGTTCTAGGGTTTCTATACCCGTCGGGTTCACATCACCAGTACTGAGAAAAACTACTGTCACGCTCTACAAATAATCATTTTTGGATCTAAATGTCTTTCTTTTAACACTATTTTCTCATTACCAGTACTGTCTCCACCCTTTAAAACTACCAATTTCCTATGCAACATACAATAAGATACGAAACCCAATAGACTCATAATTAAGAGTTGAAAAATGACAAGAAAAAGCACTTCTCAAAACTAAAAACAATAACATAGTAAGTAGTAGCACCATAATATCCACTCAAATTTGTGTTGATAGAATAATCTGTTGATAGAATAATCTCTCCATGAACTCATGCAAGAAGCTAAGAGCTACTTGTCCTTGCCACGAACCTCTCCTCCCCAAAACACAACAATTTGTCTTACCATGGACAATATGTGCCTAACACAAAATTAACTAAACCTTTGTGGTGAAACATCATTGTAGATATCAACAGATATTAAAAATAATAATAATAATAATAATCCCATTGTTTGAGAAACACTAAAACTTGTGATTTTTAAGGCAGAATAACTTCATGAATCCATTCTTGTCTATATGCATGTGTTGATCCAAGCAAGTCCTTGCCAATTGAAGGGCACACAAACTACAGAATCAATTTATTTATTTATTTATTTCTCAACAGAATAAATAAAAGTCAAGATTCCACTTTATCATGCTCTGCAGGTTATAATGAACATAGGATTGTTTGACAGCTGGCTCATTATGAAACGCTGTTGAATTTTCTACATTAAGCTTGTGAGATTCAACAGCTAAATTTTCACTACTTGGGCCAAAAATTGCAGCCAGGATCAATTGGCTTATTGCTAAGTGCTAAAAATGTCTTAAATTTGCGACATTGAGTTGTCTATGGCCAAAATCTAGAAAGAAGCTCATGTTTTCGTTCATTAACATATTTACACTTTCGAGAGCTTATTTTTCAGTACTCAAGCACCACTTTATCAATTTAATGCTTAATCTTCAGTTAATCAAACAGGCCTTAGACCCTTTTTGTTTATACAAGTAATTAGTTAGATTTTATACTCTAATTTGGACTAGAAATTCATTCTTGTAGATGACTATCATAACATATAGATAATATGAAGAAGATGCACCTAGGCATATATCATAATTATAGTAGTGGTCCTCACACCAATTATTAATCATAAATCCTAAATCAAGTTGTCACCCTTTGATTAAAATGTGTCCTTGGGGCCCACAGATGTTGGCTCCTTTAGTAGTTGATAACCCCGCCATCAGTAAAATCGCTATTTTGACAGCTGTTCCTTGACCGTCCTGTTATTTTCCACAGTTCTCAATGTTTCATTTTAGCTGCCTAAAATTAATAAGCCAAGTATACAAACTGTCGAGAAAAATATCAGAAGTAGCTAAGTACAAAAAGTGCATACCACAGGGGTTGACAGACACATCATAAATCATGGGCTGGTAATTTGATTGTGATAAGACCACAGCGAGTTCGGTGAAGTTCCCCCTATAAGGTGCATCTACGTTTAGCAATGTGAGATGTAAAATTTTATATTAAAATTTTTATTCTGCTTAACAAAATCCATAAACTATTCAAATTTGTGAATGTTGTCCTTTCATTAGCATTGCCACTATAGAAAGTTGGCGTCAGTTTATGTGCCAACACATGACTGTTTCATGAACTGCGTGCAGGTTGGGGAAATAGGCACTTGCATTCTAGTATATTTGAGAGGAGCAACTCAAGTGCTATTTTTCATATTCAAGTGTATTTTAGGCTGTCCTGCATCAAAATTTCCCTACTACCTCCCTGTTGATGCCCACACCAATAAATCAAGAATTAAAGGTTTCGATTTTTCAATATGTCATTAAGTCACACTCACCAGTTTATTCAAAATTTTGGCTTTCCTTGACTTTCAAAGGCATTCAGAGTATTTGTCGGACAGTCATGATATACCACTTGGATACAGCCCAAAGCAGGTTCAATGATGCAATTCAAATGCAAAAAAAAAAAAAAAAAAAAAAAAAAAAAAAGGATTTCATAAGAAGCAAGAATTTGAAGTAACAAATACCAAAAACTGAGAATTGAAAAAGAATTTAGAAATCTTGTTTGTCTATTAGACAAATCTTTATTTTTCCAAATTTAAAGTCCTTGTGATAGCATAGTATGAACTAAATCAAAAATTAGGAATGCCCTCACAATACGATGTGTATCTGAACTGACCATAATGGATGACTCGTAACAAAACCAATAATCACAATAGCAGAAGAAAAATATTAATAAAATTTGGAAAAAAAAAAAAAAAAAAAAGGCCCATGGTGTGATGGCTTTAGCTCCCACAATCGAAGTCACAATTACAAAACATAAATATATAGAAAAAGTATATAAATAAAATGGTTTCGATATAATGGGGCTCATAATAGAAATGGTACGACCACACACTATTAAGAACTCATGGATAATAAAGGCAAGTGAGACAATTGCATTGGACCTTTAGTTCCCACTTAAATTTTAGATGGCAGCAACAAAGAGATTAAACAAATTCCAAATCTCTTTATATATTAAAGGCCTATAACATTTTTCAAGTGAATTCCTATAACGGGAAACAGAAAACTGGATCAAAAATGATGGAGAATCCAAGACAAACCAACATACAGATCATAGGCAGAGGGTATATACTTGTTCATTATTTCATTTATTAGGAATTTTATTTGATTCATTATTAGGACTCGGATTTATGTAGTTATTTGATTTCTATTGGGATTAGTAATTTTATTTTGGATCCTTCAGATTAGGACTACTTTGTGTTCTACAAAGAGAGGGAATCACAACCTAATTAAAGTGCACTTGACTTCAAGAAGTAATACATTGATGATTCCCCCAATAGCTATCTTTCCCGACGACCCTCTTATTTTCAATTCTCTCCTTGACTATTCCTTTCTTTACATGGAACAAGAATCTTCCAAAACAGCAGTGTTAGGTCTGAGTTTTACACACTCGATCAGTGAAGATCAAAATTGCATTTCTCATCAATGACTCAACACTTGAATACTAGAACTGGGAAATGGCTGTAGTGTCATGCATATGTATAAGAAATGCCTCCACCAGCAAAATACTAGAACTGAGAAATGGTTGTATTGTCATGCATATGTGTCATAAACACCCCCACCCTGAAACACGCATGCACACTGCAGGCCAAAAAGAGGATAAGAGGGTACATAGATCTATCATGGAAGCCATGCTCAGAAAGTTGTTAACCACTAAACATACATAGAGACAAAAAATGCAAGTGATGCATGAATGTTTTCAGGCATTACATTTATAAAAAAAAAAAAAAAAAAAAAAAAAAAAAAAAAAAAAACCACAAATCCTGAAGCATACCTCCCGATAAAACCCGAACAGAAGCATCACTTGTTTCCTGTATTGACTTTATTAAAGAGCCTTGCTTCCCAATTAAATTGATAGCCTGTGTAGTTGCAACAAGTAGCCGGATAGAACAAAAAGCAGCTCCAGAAGCTCCAGGAGCTTTACCATCCACCTCACTCTCAGATAGTCCACAGACACGTTTGAATACTCTTATCACAGCATCCATGGCAGGAGAAAGTGGTGCCTCTGGCGCTTCCCTGCCGGAAATTAAAACCTGCCATGCATCCATGTTAAGGAAAAACTCCAGAAGCAAGTGTAGCTTCAATGTGATATTGGCAATAAGATAAGTGGCGGGAAGAAAAATTTTGGAACACGAGAGAGGAAGGAAAAAAGATAAGTATAAAAATGAAAAGCAGAAGAGGAAAATGAATCTGGAGCATTTAACAAAATTAAAGAGAAAATTATGAGCAAAATTAACAGGTATTGTAATGCATTCAATAGATAATCTAAGAATTTTTTTTTTCAAAAGTGAAAAAGTAATAACACTGCAGGCATTCCCCCCCCCCCCCCGGGGCGGTTTTAGCTGCAAATTCAAGATAGCTGCTCTTCTAAATAGCTTAACCACATTAGTAGGAAGGAACCAATCTTTGCTATTAGAGCTAAAATAACTGATTTTGATGAGATCCCACAAAATTTTTTTCTGAAGGTGCAATCCTAAGTACTTGGCAAGCAGAAAACCATTTGGCAAGAACATTACAATACTATGATATAGAAAAAATAAAATAAAATAAAATAATACAGATACCAAAATCTATCATATTCTCAAGTACAAATGCAACCAAACATTTACAAAGACTAAGTCTACAACTTATAAAATATTCTACAACAATTTGTCCAATAAGCCTTTTAAGGGCAGCCTTCATGAGGCGGTAAGAATACCAAATACTACAACCATAAATGCACAGGGGCATATATGCAATCCTCCTAATATCTCCAACTAGCAGGTGTCTCATGCAATTGGTCGCATTTTCATTTGTTAAAATTTTCATCATTGAGAAAACCATTTCTCGAACAAATATACTCTCTCTCTCTCTCTCTCTCTCTCTCTCTCTCTCTCTCTCTCTCTCTCTCTCTGTGTGTGTGTGTGTGTCTCTCTGTATGTGTGTGTGTGTATTAAACACATTATGAGTAGTAAACAGTATCCATAAACTTCCACGTGTGTAGAAAAGCACCTCATACTATAGCATATGGGTTAACAAAGAACTTCCCTCAATATGCAAACGTAAAATGGCATAGGCTAACATGTTTCTTGATTGACCAAATTTCTCATAACGAAACCAAATTCAATCATATTTCTGGACTCATTAGAATGAAGTATATGCTGATGCTGACTTAATAAATAAAAATTACCAAATGCATGTCTGACTGTAGAAAGCACCAAGTTATGGCTTTAGGACGAATGCAAATCATATGTTGGAAACAACAACCCCCCCCCCCAAAAAAAAGAACAATCGCATAAATCTCCATTTGTTGCAGTTCAAGCATGTAGAAAAATGTGCAAGGCTATCATGAACTGAAACAGTAATATCCTTCATGGAGCTAAACAAATCCCTCAAAAATGATTATTCCAAAAAGACAAGTAAATGAGAAATTTTAGGATTGAATTCACCTTTTTTTTTAATCTTTCCAACGAATCTACTCAGCTATAGATTCAGTCAAAGAACTGAGGCAACCGTGAGGCTTGAATTCTATTTATTTCTGAAGCAATATATCCAAGAAAATAAAGAATTAGGGTTATGGTTCCATTTTTTCAGGGAAGAAGAACTCACAATTCGATCCTGAGTTCCAACGGCGCCGTCAAGAACGCGAATGCGAGCATGAGTCTCGTCACAGATTTTCTTAATGAGCTCGCCTTTGCGGCCGATAATGCTTCCGACTTTGACAACGGGAACTATGAGCCGGAAGACACACTGACCAGGCCAACCGGGCCACTTGTTATCTGCGTCCGTCTTCTGCGCAGCCTCAGCTACAGGTTCGTCTAGAGCTGCGGCCGACGATAATGGAGGATTCTCAGTCACCGAATGAGGCTCGGCGTTTATGAGTGTAGAGGCATCGGAATGTTCAATCTGTTGGTCAATTGTTATGGCATTTGCAGCGCCGTTCTCGGCGGATTCTGTAGCCATAGAGAGAGAGAGAGAGAGAGAGAAGGAGAGAGCGCGGTATTAGAGCGAAGAGAGGGTTTTTGTTGCTGAAGCTCTTTTTGTTCACGGTGGCGGTGGGTGATGATGTTGAATAAGTGGTAAACTTCTACCCGCGATGTGATGGTATCGCTGGGACATGGAGAGGAAACCGAAGGTCGGCATTGTTTGATTTGTTTTATTTTTTTAACGGGAAATTAAATATAATTCCTGAATTTTAATTTTAATTTTTTTTAATTTTATAATATTATAATTAATTTTTTAAACTAACTCTATTATTAAATTGTACGTTGAGATGATATTTTTAATTGTCGAGGTGGTCGCCAACGTGACGTGGACATGAGATACTTAAAAATAACATATTGCAAAAATATTTTTAATATCAACATATATTATACCTATATTATCACGGAATCTTATATATTTTAAAATTTAAAAACTCAATTATAACAAAATAAAATATAAGAATTTAATTAAAATTTCGATCACTCTACTTTTCAAATTCTTCATTAAATCTCAAACTTCAACCCGTAAATATATATATAAATAACAAATAATACCTATTATTAATCTCTAAATAATTAATCATTATTCTTAAATTTTAAAATACGTAATAATTGGATTTTTACTTTGACATGATTGATTATAACATTATATACTCACGTAAAAAATTATCATTCATGCATCATGTAATATGCCAATATTTTATATCCACCTTAACAACCACCTCATCACTTAAGCATGCATGATAGTGCATAATATTCATGTTATCAATAATGATAGTACGAAAAATCATTTATTATATATTTTAAAATTTAAGAATTCAGCCATATAAAAAAATTTAAAAATTAATTGAAAATTCTAACCAAAATTTAGAGATTTTAGATGTAATATCCTTTATTTTTTATGGTAATTGTTTTAAATTAATTACATAAATTGCTTTTTTTCTTTTTTTTTAAATGCGACATGTCTTGTCAAACTTTGAAATTTTGTTTAATATTGAATGATTAAGTTCATTAAATATTCAAAAAGAGAGTAATATTCCCCCTTTAAAAACAATGAAAAAGATGCATAAAACCTTTGATACATAAAATTTGCTTTTAAAGGTATTAAAAAAAAAAAAAAAAAAAAAAAAAAAAAAAAACCTAATCCTGGTGAGCTTCTTCATAATTTTCCAACCTCTTTTACGTATGAAAAACTTGATTCACCACAAAATTAGTCTTAATTTTTTTAAGGACAATTCATCTTAGAGAGGCCTCGACTACTTCTCTTCATTATCATCATTTCCCTCCTCTGCCAGCATCATCATCTTCTCCCTCCTCTGCCACCGCTACAGCCGCAGCAATTACTTAAGTCAAACAACTGCCATCTCATCGATCCAACAATTTAATAATTTCTTTACCATATCAGTCGATCAAATTCATCCGCGAAATCAGAAATTTTTCTTGAAAGTCATAAAATAATAATTAATACAACTTAAAAATATAAAAATATATTAAAAATTAATGCAATTCTAATGAAAAATAAAAAGCAAAAAAAAAAAAAATAACTTACGAAATTTGTGTTTTGTGTTTTTCAATTTTTTCAAATTTATCTATAATCAATCGTGAATTAAAAATAATAATAACTATTTTTATTTCAAAATAAATAACTAAATGATTTTAAAAAAAAAATTAACCGAATAGTACTCACCCTAAGCACAAGTTGGTTGAAATCAAAAAAATAATATTTTTCAAATCGTTTTTTATATTTTGAGCGATTTATTCGGTTTTTGATTTTAGTTTTAGGTAAAACCAAAATTTAATTTGATTATTTGGTTTTAATAATTTTGATTTCAGTCAAATTGAGCTAATCAAAATAATTAAAAATATCCTTTTTAAATAACTTTTATCCATATAAATATTACTATAATATGATAACTAAAACTTAAAAGAGAAAAAAATAGCATAACTAAAAACAATCTTAAAAGAGATGATATAATATTAAAATTGAAAGTTAAAAGAGAAAAATATTTTTTAAAAATTATTTTACTGAATAATGATGTAATGTTGATTATTTTGTTTTATTTTATGAACTATTAGTATATTAGTAAAATTAGTTTAAAAATTTCATATTTTGTTATTTTATATAAAATTTGAATTTTTAAATTTTCAAATTGACATATAGTAAATTATAATTATCAGTAAATTTTAAATTCTAAAACTATAATTTATAGTGATACATTAATGTAAGTGATATATATTACATTTATATAGATAGAAATAGAAGATATCATTATTTAAATCTCTTGTAGAGATTTCACTAATTTCGTCAATTTGGATAACCGAACAGAATTAATCACATAATTCGGTCAAACCAAATTATTAATTCTTGATTTATTAGGTTAGATTATAGTTATAAGAATTGTACAACTGAATTAAATTAGTATTCTAATTTTTATCATTACTGTTACGGTTTGACCGAATGCTCACCCATACATACATAAGAGTTATCTCGTGTGTTACTCTGTCAATTCAACTTGAAACACATATAATAATTTATTTTGGGTTCTACTTTTATTTTCTTATTTTCTTTGCTTATTTGTCTAGGGAAAAAAGAAATTATGTATCATATTGTCAATAGTTGCTTAGATAATAATGTTTTTTACATTTTAATTGGCAAACACTTAAGATGCACAAAGTACTATAAAAAATTTTGCGGTTTGTTGAATTATAACTTGGTATTTTAAAAATTTTTTCTTTTAAGATTAAAATTCTTTTGTTAGTGAGAATTTATAAATGGGAACGAATAAATTTGACGAAAAGAAAATGCTAATTAAGGTTTTGGATTTTTTTTCAAGCCCTTAACTTTATGTAATTAATGTGAGGATAAAAAAAATGCAAAACATTGAGGATGTTTGATTTTTTAGTTAATTACATATTGAACTTTATCTTAATTTTACAAATTAGTCCATATAGTTAGAAATACTACCTTGTAGTCCTCAAATTTCTAAAACCGTAATGTATTGGTCCTTCCGTTACTAACGATGACAGAATGACCGTTAAGTACTAACGTGACAACTTACGTGGTTATACGAATACTGACGTATCATTGTCAGGTTAGCACTAGAAAACATCTCATGATGCCACGCTAGCAATACTGATATAGCAATGCCACGCTATAAATTACTGACGTGGCAATGCCACGTTAGCAGAAAAAGCATTTCTAAAAAAAATCCCCTTTCTTTTTCTCACTCTTCTTTCTCTCTCTTCTATTCTCTCTCAAAAAAAAATCCTCGTTCTCCTACGTAACCAAAGTGCCAACATCAATTGAAAGAAAAAAAAAAAAAAAAAAAAGAATCACTCCCCTCTCTCTCTCTCTCTCATATTTAAATCATGGACAATTTTCTTCTTTTGTAACAATCTCTTAAATGGGTTTGGAGCCAAACAACCCAAAATCTCTCTCTCTCTTTAAGGTCCAAATAAAGGGGCATAGTGATGGACTTAGGCAATAGTGGGAGTATGTAGTCATCGAGTGGTAGAGAAGAAGAGCACGATTCACATGCTAACTCATCATCTTCACTCTCTGCTTTTCTCCACAACACCACCAACCCAATAACAAGAAGCCATGTCGGATCTATCTCTCATAACCACCCACAACCGCCACCACAACTACCACCGCCGCTACCACTCCACTACCCCCACCATATGTTTAATCCACTTCACTTCATGTCGAGCCCAGACCGCAGTCCTCGCCACTAACACCACCAACTTCCAAGCCATGAACTCTAAGATAGTGAAGATGGGGAGAAACTTGGGTCGTTTCTAAATTTTTCAGGGTTTGGGTCGTAACCTGCACAAAAGTCCTAACCCCAACATGATGTTCATCTGACTCTTTCTCCTCACCCTTTCACCCCAAAATGTCTTGCAAAGACTTATAAACTATTCTAGGCTGCTTTGGACACCCAAACATGGTATGGCTCTTCCTTGAACCAGTTCGACCATAAATCATAATAGTACACTTAGCCCCAAATTTCACACCAATATTCCTTGATTTGGATAAATTTTCTATAAAACCCTTCAAGATCTTTTTCTTTTGATAAAGAAACCCCATCAAGAATAAAAAAAATCACTATACCCAATATCTAATCTAACCCTAAGACTTTTCTGATCTTGATTTATGTGTAGAGCATAAATGAGTTTCGTCCTTTTGATTTGGATAATCACGAATTCGGCTAATTACTTCAATAGGGTGTTCTGCGGGGAGGGTTTCTTTAAAGATTGCGTTGGGGTTTGGTGATGGGTTAGGGTTTTTGGCAGGGGTGAAGTGAAACTTGTTTTTGAAATATGGGGTTTTGATTTGGATTGAATGGATTTGATTTGGTTTTGATGTGGTGTTGGAGCCATTTATGAAACCCCAGGCAACCTTTCAGATCTTCTTAGAGAGAGAGAGGGGAGTGATTCCTTTTTTTTCGATTGATACTAACGTGGCATTGCCACATCAACACCTTGGTTATGTGGCACTGCCATGTCAGCAATATGCTGACGTGGCAATATAAGATGTCTTTTAGTGATGACATAACAATGATACGTCAGTATCCGTACGCCACCTAGGCTACTACGTCAACACTCAATAGACACTCTGTCACTATCTATAATGGAAGGATTAATACGTTACGATTTTGGAAGTTTAAGAACCACAAAATAGCATTTTAAACTGTAGAGACTAATTTGTGAAATTTAAATGAAGTTCAAGGATTGGACATGTAATTAAGTCTACTTTTAATCAATTGGACACCTTTTCACCTTGTCCTCAACAAAAATTCTAGTACCAACCATCACGGATCCAACTTTTTCCTAAGACTAGAAAGGTGCGGCATGCACTTCAACATGATAATTTAAGAGTATCAGCCAACTCTTGTAATACGAAAACATATTTGTTATGCAATGCTTCAAGGATAAAGAGATTGGGCATCACAATAGTGAACGAATTACATAAATAAGCAACACATGATTGAAACAACAATAAGTTTTAATAATTAGTAACAAGAATTACAACTTGCTAAAGAGGGATTCTTGATAGGCTACACCAATGATCGAGGAGTCTCTTAATTTAAATCGTGAATTTTTGTCTCTCTAAAGAGTTCTATATGCACTTACAAGGCTAGCATGAGAAAATATTAAAATGTTTAAGAAGTCGTACGAGACTTTTTTAGAATTAAATGTTTTGCTTTACTTCCAAACTTTGCATACTATTACATCAAGTTATGGGTTATCCTATACCAATTTTTTCGAATTTTTATAATCTCTCTCCAGCTCTTTAAAATGTAATTGAACTAAAATATATCCAAAAATAGAAGTAACTAAATATTTAATTTTATTATAAAATAAGCCTACCAGTATAAAGATTTACTTACCGTCCCAAGTCTTAGACAAAAACCATTGTAGATGAGGCACATCACAAAGCTGAAGTTGTTTCAGAAATGCTAACATGCGAGACATTCCTAAGGAATCTTGGCCGCTATCGATCAACAACTAAAAATAAATCTTTTACGCATTTCTCTCCCTCTCACATAATCTCCTACAAGTCCGTTTCCGATTAAAAGGTTACTTTTCTCTTTTTTTCCTAAACCACTTCCACATAACTCTCTGCCCTCTCTCTCTCTCTCTCTCTCTCTCTCTCTATTTAATTTAATCAAAAATATAATTCCCTCTTTCCTCTCTTCATAGTCACTCCAAAAATATCTATGATTATACACACACATTAAGTAAATCAGGCGTGTATTGTTGTATGTAAAATTTAGTAAATTTATATTAATTTTTTATGTAGATAATAATATTAATAATATTTAGGTATTTATATTTTTTTTTTCTTTACCCCCATTTATCTCTTTTGAAACTCTTGTTCCAACAATTTATTCTACAGGAGGAAAAGAAACCCATCTCTCTAATCAAACTTCTCTTCCATCTCGCTTCACGTCACCATCGTTCCTCTTCTCAAATCTTTGAAACGATTTGTTCTATCGCTCTCAAATCCGTCGAAGACACTCGGCTCATCGCAGATCATCTATGTGTTTTGCGAAATTGACGGTGATTTCGTTGTTTTGCTTTGTTTCTGTGAATTGGTGGGCGCACAGAAAGGGATTCTCTCAATGCGGATAAGTTTCAGATTCGGTCTTACTTGATGGTTACAGTTTTTTATGGTTTATAAAGAATCCGTATCCGCTTGTGAGAAAAGTTGCTTTGGAGGGATTGATGAAGATGAAGGACTCTTTGTGTTGATGATAAAGGTCGTGTTGTGGTTGAAGGTTGCTTTTGACGTGCTATTGAACTTTTGAACGACATGGAAGATTGCGTGCAAATGTTTGCAGTTTTTGTGGGAGATCAAGAGATCAAGATGGCATCCGAACAAATCTTGTTGAAGGAACGGTTTGGCTTTTGGGGGATCCTTGGGCAAGTCTTTTCGATTCCTCTCAAAAACCCAAAATTTATTGCTCTTACTTTCCTCACTTCCCTCATTCTCCCTTTAATTCCCTCTTTTCGTTTGTCTCTACAAAGTGTTCTCCATTTCTACACAAAATTGCAAGATAAGTTTCAGTACCAGTAGAGAATTGTTCTTAAATCTGTGGACATTCTCATCACTAGAGGCTTGAAAGCTAGGGACATCACAGACAAAATTTGGAAGTATACAAAGAGAATTTTCAGACCGACTTCAGTCAATAGAATGGATCAAGAATTTCAAGATTTGCAGACTAATAAAATGGATCAAGATTTTCAAAATTTACAGAAATTAAAAAACACTATGGGTTACAACATCAATACTTTAACAAGAAATCTTTTTTTTTTTTGCGAATCTTGACGCAACGATTGAATTGCTCCTTTAATGACCTCAAGATCATGGGTTCGAGGTGTGAAAATAGTTTTTTTGTAAAATTATAAAAAGAAGGTTGCGTACATATATATCTACTCTAAAACTGATCCCAATTATTGGTATTAAAGTTATGATTGTTGTTGTATTATTTGAAAGTTTGTAGATGATTATCATATATTATAATTCAATAGAAAAAAAAAATTGGGTATTAGATTTAAGAGCTTTCATCTCATTATATGTATTTGGTGTAGTCAAAATTTTGGATAAAAAGAAAGTGTTTTGTGATAATCTAAGAGTATATTCACCCTTTAAGATTAATTTGAATTAAAAAAAAAAAAAAAAAACTTCAATTTTGGAATTTAAGTTTCATATTTTCCGGTTGAATGACAATAGTGCCTTTCAAAAATTCTCGATCTCTCCCCTCCCCTCTTTTCTTTTTTCTTTTCTTTTCTCCAGTGATTTCTCTATCCTCTCCTCCTCCACGGTTTCTCTCTCTCTCTCTCTCTCTCTCCTCTTTCTTCCCTTTCCTGTTTCTCTCTCCTCTCTCTTCCTCCCCCGATTTATCTCTCCTCTGCTAGTCTCCTTTTTCCTCTCTCCTCTCTCCTCCACTATGAACCATGATCATAATTGAAGGTCCTCGAAAATTGTCCAATTGTGAAGGGGCATTTTGTTACCAAAAAATCAAAGAGTTAATTACATGTCCAGTTCCTAAACTTTATCTAAATCTCATAAATTAGTCTCTACAGTTTGAAATGTTATCTTATGATTCTCAAATTTCTAAAATCGTAATGTATTATCCTTTCGTTACAGACGGTGACAGGGTATCCGTTAAGTGCTGATGTGGCAGTCTAGGTAGCGTATGGATGCTGACATATCATTGTCATGTCATCACCAAAAGACATCTCATATTGCCACATCAGCATATTGCTGACGTGGTAGTGCCACGTCAGCGTCAATCGGGAAAAAAAGAATAACTCCTCTCTCTCTCTCACTCTAAGAAGATCTGAAAGTTTGTCTGGGGTTTCACAAATGGCTCCAACACCACATCAAAACCAAATTATATCCATTCAATCCAAATCAAAACCTCATATTTCAAAAATAAGTTTCACTTCACCCCTGTCAAAAACCCTAACCCATCACCAAACTCCAATGCAATCCTTAAAAAAATCCTCCCCGCAGAACACCCTAATGAAGTAATTGGCCGAATTTGTGATTATTCATATCAAAAGGACAAATCGTTTTGGCTTTACACATATATCAAGATCAGAAAAGTCTTAGGGTTAGAACAGATATTGGGTATAGTGATTTCGTTCTTGATGGGGTTTCTTTATTTGAAGAAGAAGATCTTGAAGGGTTTCACAGAAAATTTGTCCAAATCAAGGATTATTGGTGTGAAATTCGGGGCTAAGTGTATTATTATGATGTATGGTCAAACTAGTTCAAGGAAGAGCCATACCATGTTTGGGTGTCCAAAGTAGCCTGGAATAGTTTACAAGTCTTTGCAGGCCATTTTGGGATGAAAGGGTAAGGAGAAAGAGTCGGATGAACATCATGTTTGGGTCGAGACTTTCGTGCAGTTTACGACCCAACCCAGAAAAATTCAGAAACGACCCAAGCTTCTCCCCATCTTCACTATCTTAGAGTCCATGGCTCGGAAGTTGGTGGCATCAGTGGCAAAGACTGTAGTCTAGGCTCGATGTGAAGTGAAGTGGATCGAACATGTGGTGGGGGTGGTGGAGTGGCAGCGGCGGCGGTAGTTGTGGTGGTGGTTGTGGGTGGTTATGAGAGGTAGATCCGACATGGTTTCTTGTTGTTGGGTTGGTGTTGTTGTGGAGAAAAAGCAATGAGTGAAGATGATGAGTTGGCGTATGAATCGTGCTCTTCTTCTCCACCACTCGATGACTACATACTCCCACTATTGCCCAAGTCCATCACTATGCCCCTTTATTTAGCCCTTAGAGAGAGAGAGAGAGAGAGATTTTGGGTTGTTTCACTCCAAACCCATTTAAAAGGTTGTTGCAAAAGAAAAAAAAAATTCCACGATTTAAATATGAGAGAGAGAGAGAAGAGTGATTCTCTTTTTTTTTTTTTAATTGATGCTGGCACTTTGGTAATGTAGGAGAACGGGGATCTTTTTTTTTGAAAGAGAAGAGAAGAGAGAGAAAGGGAGAGGGGAGGAAAGACAGAGACAAGGGGGATTTTTTTTTTTTGGAGAAATGTTTTTTCTACTGACGTGGCATTACAGCATGGCACTGCCACGTCAGCAATATGTTGACGTGACATCATGAGATGTCTTCTAGTGCTGACCTAACAATGACACGTCAGTATCCATACAACCACGTAAGCTGCCACATAGCACTTAACAATCACCTTGTCATCGTCAGTAATGAAAGAAGCAATACATTACGGTTTTGGAAATTTAAAAACTACAAAATAGCATTTCTAACTATAGGAACTAATTTGTGAAATTAGGACAAAGTTCAGGGACTGGACATGTAATTAACTCATTAAAAAAACTTGGTGGGAGTGAGCATTGTCTACCAATAAAAAGCGGATCTAGGCAGTTGATGTGTGCACCTCTAATTAAGGGAAAAAATCATTAAAGAGGTGGATCATGTGCCGAAAATAGTAGAAATCTTTAAAAGTGACCACTTCAAACATATCAAACGTGTTAACGAAATTGAGGAGGGAATGATGACAATGATAAAGGCTTTCCAAAATGAGGTAGGAGAGTTGAGTACTAAGGTTGACCTCTTGGTGCATGTTGTAGGCGTGAATGGCCACAACAACTTAAGCATGCAAAGGCGTGAGTTCTAGAGTCACGGCCTAGTTGGGGAGCTTAAGACACCAAGTAGTTAATGATGACATAAGAATTGATAAGAACACAGAGGTGTCAATGATCTCCATGCATATGGTTAATGATGACACGTGGTGTCCCCATGGGGATAACTCAGTGACAATAGCCCCCTTCCCCCGATCCCGTGATTCGGAATTTGATTCCTGTTGTAACAAAGAAAAATGATGACATCTGGTGGTGGTGCACCAAGTATGCACAGATAAAGCAAGACTTGTGTGCTATTTGCTCTTAGGAGGACTTGAAACGCAAGTTAAAGGCTCAGTTCCTCCTTGAGAATGTTAAGTACAATGCTTGTTTGAAATTTTGGAATCCAAAATAGACAACTTTGGTCTCCAGATATATGAAAAAATTCAAGTTACTTATGTTAGACATAAGAGACATGTCAAAAAAGACAAAGTGTTACAATTTTTAAAAGGATTGAAGTCCTGGTTTAGAGTGAAACTCCTATACTAGAGGGTTAAGGATCTGCCTTAAACTCAAATGTTGGCAGAACATCTTATATTGAGGATCAATGACAGAAACGTTAGAATGCATGGCAATTCTAATGCATACTTCTAGTGCAAAAATTGAGCCAAAATAAAGTGGAAACAAAAAAGGGGATTTAGGTTTACTTTCGGCCATATTCTTTTTCTTCATTTTCGACGACTACAAAACCACCAAATGATTTTTGAGATGTATGCAAATCTTCTAAATCCCTTAATTTCACTTAATAGATAGTGTATAATTATGAAATTTGGATTTAAAGATCTAATGCACTAAAAGGAGATTTATATAGACTTTTAACTATCAAAAAGTCATTAAAACTTTATAATTGTCACCTTAAATTATTGCTAAAAATTATGAAAAATAATTAAATATTCAAAACGGATAACCAAAATTAATTGTGTAGAGATTTAAATGGATCACCAAAATCTGGTCAAATGCTACACAATTCAAATTTCTTCCATTCTTCATCATAATTAATCTTTTTTAGTTATATTTTTCTCATTAACTTAATTTTGAAAACATTGAATGCATGGAATTTTAATTTTATGAAAAATTTCTAACATTCTCCCACTTGACCCAACAAACTGACTTGAAATCAAAATCAAGTTAATTCCTTATGAAAATGAAATACATGAATCACAGTGATTAGTCCTCTAAAAGCGAGTTTTATCTTCTATGTACCACAATATACTCTATTTTCTAATCTTATGGTGACTTTACTTTATGAATAAACCCTATATTTATTCGAGATTCAAACTTAATAAATTTATCTAAAAAAATGTGTACACAATTTTATTGAAAAAATTTAATCTTGAGTTTTAAATAAATAAGCCAATAAACTCATATTTATAACATGATCTTTGGATCTACTTGTGGCATGTCTTTGGTTAAGCGATCATCTAACATACAATCAGTGTTAATGTATTAGATTACAACTATATTTTTCAAAACTCTTTCCCTAATGGCTAAATAATTTATGTTAATGTGTTTATTTTGACTATCACTCTTATTATTCTTAATTAAAGTTATAGCAGCTGAATTGTCACAAAATATACATAATGACCTAGGTATAAAATCTAAAACCCTAAATCCAAATATAAAACTCTTGAACCACACTGCATGTGACATAGTTTCAAAACACGTCACAAACTTAGATTCTATAGTGGAGATCACAATCAATATCTACTTAACACTCCTCCATGGTACAGCTCCACCGGCCATCATGAAGATATAACCTAAAGTTGATTTCCGAGAATCAACATAACTGGCAAAATCCGAATCCGAGTATCTGACTATTTCCAAACTGTCAGTTCTTCTGTTTGTAAGTATGTGCTTTTTGGTACTTTGTAGATATCTCAATACCTTTTTTAAAGTCTTCTAATGTTTTAAACCCATATTACTTTTATATCTTCCTAACATCCCTATAGTATGCACTATATCAGGTTTTGTACAAACCTATACATACATGAGACTTCCAATATCGGAAACATGTGAGATCTTAGCCATCTGTTTCTTTTTTCAAATCTGTCTTAGGGTATTGGTTCAAATTGAAGTTATCCCCTTCGACAATTGAAACTATACTTGATAAATAATTCTCCATCCTGTATTTGTTAAATACTTTGTTGATGTAAATCTATTGAGATAAATAGTCTCAAAACTTTACGTGATCTATCTCAATTTATCTTTATATTGATAACATAAAATGCATCATATAGATCTTTTAACTCAAAGTTCTTAGAGAGGAACTGTTTCATCTCATACAACATCCTCTTATAATTAGTGGTAAATATTGTATCATCTATATACAAGACAAGAAAACAAAACTTGCTCCTACTGATTTTGAGTTCTATGCATTGATCCACAATATTTTTTTCAAAATCGAATGAAGTGACTACATCGTACAATTTCAAATACTACTGATGAGAGGATTGTTTCAACCCATATAAGGATTTCTAGAGTTTGCACACCAGATGCTCACTACCACTAGAGGATAATCCTTTAGATTGATACATATAAACCTCTTCCTCTAGTTTTCCATTAAGAAAAGTTATTTTCACATCTATTTGTTGCAATTCTAGGTTGAAATGTATAACAAGTACCAGAATATTGCGGAGGGAATCTTTTTTAAATACTAGAGAATGTTTTCAAGTAGTCGATTTCTTCCCTTTAGATGAACACTTTAGCAATGAGAAAATGACTTGGTAAGATAAAATGAGAAATCATAATTCTTACTATATTCTAAAAATTCTTATTTTGTCTTTTAATTATACCATTCATGGCAGTGGGCCAAGCATGGTATACTTTAGGACGATACCATATTTCTTTAGGAAAAGAGCAAACGATGTTGAACGTTGTTCATCTAATCTGTCATTTCTGCTGCAATACTCTCCACTACGATCAAATCTAGCACCCTTAATTTTAATGCCAAGTTGGTTTTCAACTTCGACCTTATAAACTTTAAACCCGTCCAGCAATTGATATTTATCCGTAAGAAAACATATGTAGGCATATCGTAAAAAATGTCTATGAACGTAATAAATTATCGTTGATCTTTCAAAAAAAAAAAAAAAGGAGAGAATGACCTACAGATATCCATATGTATCAATTTTAAGATGTCCAAAGTCCTTTTGATTTCATATCTCCTTTTGTTAATTTGTTTTCCCTTTATACCTTGTATACTTAAATATAAGGATTTATTAAATGAATCAATAATATCAACCAAATATAAATTATTGGATCTTGATAAAGATCCAAAACCAACCAATTTGGAGTCAAGAAACAAACAAAATTTTCCATTTCTAAAATAACAAGTAAAATCTGCTCTATCCAATACATAAATGAAAATTAAATTCCATCTAAAAGATGGAACAACAAAAGTTTCATCGAGATCCAAATAAAATTGGTTTTCAATAATAATCTAAACTTTTCTATTGCTTTAACGGAAACTTTATTGTCATCACCCACATAAATATATATTTCACCATCAATTGACGATCAATAATTTAGAAAACCCTACATAAACACACTGATGTGAATAGTAGTAGCGGAATCTGGTCATCAATTGTACTCTGATACTGAAGTTAAATTAATTTCAGAATAAACCAAAGCAAGAACCTTAACAGCATTCTTATTCTATTTTCTTTTCTTCTCTTTCTTGTCCTTAATGGCCACTTGGCCCTGATACTGTTTTGAGATAAAATCTGTCAAAAGCATATCAATTTGACCCATTTCATTCTTGATAAACCATTTCTCAATTCTCGAAGGAAAGATATAGTTGTCATAACAAACTTATACATAGTGCCTATGAATATTTCTGAGATGACCTATTCACTATCATTAGACACATGTGATTCAATCTCTCCCACCTTTCTTTCTTCTTTTTTTTCTTTAGAGATACTTTTATCTGTAAGTGATTGGAAGAATTAGTCATTAACGTAAAGTCCAAATCCATGACTCCGAAAACTCTAACTAAATTCTCTTGCCATACTTTGAAATTCGAGTCAATCAACTTAAGAATCAATTTGAATTGGACATTGATATTAGTAAAAATAGTATGCAAAAACTAAACAGAGAATAATAAATAATCAAATCATTCTCACAATAAATCAAAAAAATTAATTATTAATTCAAATAAAAGTAACCCCATTAAAAGATATCAGTAACTCCATTAATATCTTATCTTTGAATAAAATAATTAATTTGTAAGTGGTATTCTGTTATAGTAATCAAACACTAATAAAAAATTAACATATCAAATTATAATATTTTCTTTGGGTCGATTCACAATTATACATAAAATCAAATAATTATCACATATTTATTAACGCAAATGCACATATAATTCTGATAAAATACTGACCTTCCTTTGGATCGATCAGTATTTACATAAGTTGTACATGCATGTCCTTTTATATTTCAAAATAAAATAATTTCCACATAAGAGCTCACTTTGACGAGATATTGTTTCAATTAAAATATCTCAAAATATATATAATAATTATTTAAATTAATAATTATAATTTTATTTGGACTTATATCCAATTTTAACATGATTGACTTAACTTAAAAAGAAGTCCTGCATTGCATTTAGATCCAATTTTATAATCTATTTGAACCCTGAACCTAATGACCCATATATTCTAAATTGAGTTTGGATTTAGACCCAATTTTACAATTCAAATATATCAGAAATAATAGATTTTATTTAATGGGCTTTACTAATCAGGCCTATGAAAAACTTAATCATATATCAGAAAATTGGGCCTATGGGGGCCCATTTTTAACATTAAAAAAAGGGTTTATAATTTTGGCTCAATTTTTTTTCTTTAATAAATTAATTTAACTTAGAACCGGTACAAATCATTCTTACCGACCCAAATCGATCTATTAAGTCAATCCTTAATTGCTTAAGTCCAATTGTGTCTAAAGCATTCAGACAAAATTCGACATATATATCCTTTTAAAATAGGCTTGGTCAAGCTCCATTTTATAATCCATTTGGGCCCACAAACTTAGTGGGCCATAAACCCCTGTTTTTTTTTTTCTTTTTTATTTTGGATTCCAATGCCGTTTTGTGCAATCAAGCACAATAAATTTACCTTTTTTTTATTTTTAAATTTCTGAATTCTACAAAGGACGGAAGAAAGGAGATAAAAATAATATAAAAATCTCTCTGTGTTTTTTTTTTTTTTTGAATTTGATCCACTATTCATACAATCCCAAAATCACTTAATTTCTCAAAAAAAAAAAGTCAGAATCCGAATATCCAAATTTTCTTAATTTTAGAAATTGAAAACCCTAATATTTTTAATGATTTGAACATGTAGAATCTGATATCACTTGTTGAAACTTATTTGATAAAAAAAAAAATCATCAATACATAAATCATGCAACTCTAAAATTATATGTTAAATAATTAAAAAATTACAAATAACCGAATATAACAATTGAAAAAAAGTATATATGAATCCATACTTTTCAAATCCCCTTTGATATTTTCCAACGGTTGTTGATTGCAAGCCAATCCTGAGTTGGGAGTAGACTTCTAGATCTTTATATTCTTCCTAAAGAAATCCTCTAATTGATGGAATGTTAGAGACGGAAGATATACTAAATCTGAGACAACAACCCATATTTAAAGATAATTGTGTTATCTTTTGATATCCCTATCTAAATCTATCACCCAGTTAGAGATTATTTTTTAGATTTCTGTATATATGGGAACCATACCCTATTAGATACTTAAAATTAATTAATATTTTAGTAGATCACTTTTTCACTTTCTCATAAACTCATCATGACAATTTAAATGTATAATTATTTTACATATTAGTGCGATGTTGAATTAAATGATCCAGCACAACAACCATACCAGATGGGTTGGTAGAGATGGATCCACAAGGTTATTCAAACCACCGCTCAAAGGGTCAGTAGAGCTTCAGAGGAAAGCGAGTTGGGGTGAGGTACTCGGCTTCATAGAATATGCTCGATAAACTGTTGAAGGAGAGGGACTTTGGCACGGGTCGGCATTACCGCAACAACTTTGGCACGAGGCCAAGGGCTTTTGTCACGGGAATCATGACTTTCCCTATTATGGAGTAGATCTTTGTAGTTGTGGACTTGTTTTATAATAAACTCAAGTGTTACTTTTTATTTTTTTTGATATATTTTATTTTTTTAATTATAATAGGAATCAAAATCTGGATCCAGAGAAGAAACTATTGTCTTGAACTGTTCCTTCGAAACTTGTAAAGAGCTGGAAAAATTATAAACCATAACCTCTTCTAATGGTGTGTAAAATTTGAGAGTGAGAAAAAAAAATATCCAACTCTAATAAAGCCCGTACGACCCTTTTTTCTTATTAATTAATAAAATTTATTGTTGACTTTGTTTGTGTTGTTTTTTTATTTGATTTACTTACTATTATTTTTGATACTTATTATAATGTCAAAGTGATTGCGAGAATTAACGTCGAAAAGAGTATCAAAATTTCACATTAAGTATTCAAATTCAAATCTTAGTAATGATAAAAAATGACATTGAGAGAACTCCTTTCAAATAAGAACCCAACAATGACTTGATCTAGATTAATCAGAACGTAATTTCGAATACTAGAACCGAATTCCAAAAAAAAAAAAAAAAAAAAAGGAAGTGCTTGCGAGACATTTAGTTTGAGAATATAGGATAAGCTCACGACATAGGCATCGTTTTGAGCAAGACAAACCTTTTTTTTTTTTTGGTCAACTGAAAATAAAAATGAAGAGACGAGAAGACTGGTAAATCGTGCATACATTAGTAAGTTGTAGAAATATTTTATGCAAATACGGTTATTCACATAATGTTCAAAAATTAAAAATAGGTGTGGATTTAACATCGTAAAGAGTGATGCATGAAAATGTCCTTGATGCGTTGTTCTAGAAATGCTGAGCAATCCAGACAGATTTTTGTTTTGTGAGCGAGAGAGAGAGAGAGAGAGAGAGAGAACTTGAATATTACTAATAAATAAATAAATAAACCATCATCCAAAGCACATGGAATAACAGTTATTTAAGGAAAAAGGAGAATGCCTTAACCGCGACACGAATTAAATGCCTTATACCTGCAACTGCGAAGAATTCTTCAGGTAAAATAATTGATAGTAACAAAACAACAGTCCAGCCAACTATAGGAAAACAAATTATATAAGACAGACAAACCAATATTACTGAAATTATCTCAAACATTTCTCAACATAAATCAAACATCAACCCCCTCCATTTTGGTAAAAGTAAGACAAAAGTCCCCCCCCCCCAAAAAAAAACCAAAAAACCCCCCACTCCCACTATAATAATCACACCAACCCATTACAAAAGCTTTTAATCCTAAAAAAGGGTAGTAAAGAAATCATTGAAAACTATACACAGGGTTAAGAAAGAAAAAACACCACTGCTACCATCACCTCCACCCCCACCACCAGCACCACCACCATCAATACAACTCAACAAATTAAATCACAAATATAGCATCGTTCACAAGTTTGTGTCTGAGGATCGCTATTGCTACACGGGTATAACATCAATCTTTGAGGTGTCCTCACATCTCAAAACAATGCCCTCAAGGCTGGCTGGAAGGATGCATTTGCCCCATTGGCATCCCATTGAGAATGGCTCCGGTGGAGGAACAATCATCAACACATTATCATTCCGCTGAACGACTCCCATTACACTGACTGTGCTACCCTCTTTGATGTACCTATCATTATCCATTATGCGAAAGTTTAAGACAATCTAGCCATGAAAAGTTCTTACTGCTTTGGTTTAGCCATTACCCAGGAATAGCTGAGCAATCACTGCATTAGGTTTCAATGTTACCACAACTTTCCGTAATTCAACACGAGAAAAATGTCTTGGATCTTGTTGAAAGGATTAAGAGATGCAATTAGTTTTGGTAAAGGATGTTAAAGCAACACATGTAAAGTAGGAAAAAAATAAAGTTCAATTTGAGGATGAAAACAGAAAAAGGCTGCAAAATAGAACTTTTTTCTTCCTTGTGAGATCCAGTCAAATATGAGACATAGAAACAGAAACAAAAAAATTTTTGACGTAGGAGAGAGAAAAACAGAGGGAATGAAATTAAGATTGAGAGCAGGATAAGTTTGGGGATTAAAATTGTATTATGTTCCTAGTTGATGTGTACAATTAGGGCAGAATTACCCTTTTATATGACAAAAGTAATTCTAAAAAGAAAGAAACTAAAATCCCTAGTTCCGCTAAAATTGTGTAACTAATAGATACTCTGACCACATTAAATAAATAAATGAGAACCAAACAGAAACTATGTCCAACACAACCAAATGCATACTACTAAGTCTAACAGAAGTGCCAAAAGTCCTGGATTCTCTATCAATATTACTTTTTAATTCTGAATTCAAAGGGCTAAAGGGTAAGTCTTTTATGAAAACTAAAACTAATTCGTACTGCCACTGAAACAATATCCTTTTGCTCACCCAAAAACATAATTCTTTTGTCTTCTTTGAAAATATCCATTGTATTTTTGCTTGTAACCGAATGCATTTGGCTTTTAGATTGATCAGTTTGATAAGTGAAACTAAAGCAATAAAAGGATTCCATACCCCTCTTTCAAACGCATCACACGATCATCACTTGACAGGTTTCTCTCCCCCAACCACCGGATGAACTCCGGAGACATTTCTCTGTTTGACTGGTTGATGTCAACGACAACAGATTCATCAACATATGGAGTCACCCTAGCACCATAGCCAGTCTTAACCAAAGCTCTCAAGCCAGACTGGAAATCAGAAATGTAGAAATCGACCACATGCCTCTGCAATGAATAATGCATAATGATAAGCACGATAATCATTCCGTTAAAGAGACCTTTTCTTGCTCCATTATGGAACAACATCATAATCAGTTTCTAATACATTTTCATTTAATATACAGTTTCTCTGATGAATGGGATGCATATGGAGTGAGGTCAAGAACCTTCTGTTTTCCAAATTTCCAAATATATATCTGGTGTAGGGTGGGGCTCTGAATCAGCAGTCAGACACTAGGAGCAGGTATTTCAAATATCCTTTTTCTTTTTTCTTATAAGAGGTACTTCAAAGATTTTAATAATCAGAGAGGAGGTGAATAACATAATCCATACAAAGAAAAATTTGCGTAAAGTGTTTATGAAAGTGTTAACTATACCACAATTATCCAAGTGTACATGGCTATTGTATTTACCTACACAATGGATGGATTGAAGCTTAGGTCAATTAAAAGTCATTAGCAGGGAACTCAACAGAAACTGAAAGTATGACTCAAACCAGAACTGGATGGGTTGGAATATTTAGTTATCTTGAGATGACAAAAACAAGGTAAAATTGTAACCAGCATGTATCACCAGCTCATTATGCTCAAGAGATTTGCTGCAGTAGTTACAAATGGCACTGTACCCAGAATTTAATTACAAAAGATTTTTGTTATCAAATTCATATCCTCAAGTTAATCAACTATCAAAGAACCAAAAGCATGAAATCTGAATTTAGTTATTTAGCATATTATCTCTAGAATTGATACTATGATTTCCATTATAAGTTGACAGGGCTGAGCTATAGATATGTGAATCACATGCAATGCAATGAATTCATGCCCATTCATTATTCACAAGCAGGTGGAAAGTAAGCATCAATCACATGTTCAAGAGAAGACTTGAAGGCTGGCGAAGGAGGAACAGCATGCTTGATTCATTAAAGGGTTAACTTCTGTAATTATTGTTCTGTTGCACAAAGATATGACAAAATAATAATGAATATATATCCAGCAATAAAATGTTGGAAATTTTTCATCTGCATATAATAACCAATGCTGCTCCAAAAATCAGCAACAAGAAAATGATATAAATAAAGATCTCTCTAACCTCAAGGGATCGAAGACCCCAGGTAAATCGGCGATGTGTAGGATTGGCAGCCTTGGAATCCCACCCACGATATTCATATAGACTGGTTGAGGTATAGACACATCTGGGAACCTTTTGAAAGGATGACTCCAAAGGAACATTTCCACAGGTAACCACCTTTTAAAATTCAAACCCAATAGTGAGTTTTTAAACAAGGTAATATATTGCTAAATTACGTGAGAAAGAACTAAATCACCAGTTACGAATACTATGTGATTGCCCACAAGGCAAGTCAAAATTATCACTCAACCACTAGTATACAAAAGGACCCCCATTGAAAAGAAAAGATGCATTAAGCAATCAAATCCAAAAAAATTAGTCAAGCCAACCAATAGATGATTAAGATTTGCTTCTTACTAAGGAGAGAAGAAAAAAATTAATCCATATTCATTTTTGCTCTTTAGTCCAGCTTTATAGAGAACATGCAATGTTTGACATTCCTTCAATATTGTTACTTTTACTACCCGAATCAACGGCAATCCAGTTTTCTATGATAGAAATTGTAAATCTAGAATTCTGATATTCCTAAAAGTTACCTACATAAGTTTCTTATATGCATGCTGGCATACATAGAAAGAATATGTTTTCCATCAATGATGATGCTTTCCTTTCTCATCCTGTAAATATGCATTTATGAAACACTAAGCCATCTATTAATTCTAGATTTAACAGCACAGGTATCATATGATCCACCAAGAAAGGAAAGAAAGCATCATATGATCCAGAACCAACTGATTTTTCCAGCTTTTGGTCAATTCTTAGCAACAAATCCACTCAGAAAACTGGTAAAAATATCAAGCATCAGTAAACGTATTTGCAATCCTATTGAAACAAGATAAACATTAGGATTAAGAAATGTCATTTTCCATAACATCCATAATCAGCTAATATTTTAAGCCTTCATGTTGGAATTATCACTCAAATTCATGTTATCTTCTCAGGTATTAGCTGGAGACGTGAGCCCTTTTCCTGTGATGATGGGTACTGTTTTTGGGAGGAGATAGCAAGCTGGATACTGGGCAAACACACACACACAAAAATACTGTTAAAACATGAATTTTCTTTTCCAAGCAATATCAACTGTTCAATCGCTTACCCCAGAAACCTTGACAAACTGACCATCCTTTGCTGTTCGGAGCTCAGCATCTGGATACCGGGCAATGAAACCAATAATTGCCCTTCTTCCCCAGTAAGCATTCCAGGTGAATGCTGCAGCAACAGTGCCAAAAAGAACCACAACAACAATGAGAAGAATGGGATTGTGGACAGCTCCAAGAATAAAACCACCAGCTATAAATCCCATCACGAACAGCAAAATTATCGACCATAGTATGCACTTTGGGAAACTTCTGTGGAAAGAGTACTCATCCTCTTGGCTCAGATTTGTTACTGCTGTGTTGTTGACAATTGCGGCACTGTGCAGTTTGACAGATCCCATAGAATCCAATGGACCAGATGCTTTCCGAGGTGCACCGGATGAGTTTAGTGGGCCTGATGAAATAGGGCCGGATGTTATGAGACCAGTGGCAGGGAGAACTGGAGCAAGGGGACCAGAGTTTTGCCGTGAAACAGAGGTTCCACCACCAGACTGAGGACCAGATGATTTCTTAATTGGATCACCATGTTTATTAAGTGGCCCAGAATTGGACTTTTTTACTGATGCTGTAGTCATTCCTGCAGAAGAAACAGATGCCCCACGATTGACCACATTAGGCATGATAGGTCCAGAGTGGGAAGCAGCACCACCAAATGATCCAGTTCTTGATGGAGCATTATTTATGGGGCCAGATTTTCTTGACCTGGATCCATCTACAGGTATATCAAACATTTTCCCCAGTTCTCCAGATTTTTTTATATCACCACCTGTGTAAGGCATCGCTGTTGAGCTCATGGTGGGGGGCCTTTCCTTTGGCTGCTCAGGTCGGCCAGACACATAAAGGCCATTGCTCAGCTGATGGGATGGGAATCGAGAGCCCATCAAGCTTAATTACGTGATCAACAATGTCAGGAGAATGATGGAAGCACCGGAACAGATTTGGTCTCAAACAACAACAAATGTGTGACTAAGGACCAGAATCTCAAATTAGGCAATCACTTCGATAGTATAGCCTTGACAGAATTAAGGTGAAAGAGAATGAGATCTTCAAGCCCTTTAAAGAATGCCAAAAAATGCAAAAAAAAAAAAAAAAAAAAAAAAAAAAAAACGAAAGGAGAAAAACAAAATGAGAGTAGTTAGCTAAGAACTAAACCGGAAAACATTACAGATGTAGATCACATGCTTGATTAGCAAATAAGTAATCGAAGGTGAGAAAATATAAACTGAAACACAAACTTTTTGGTAGGAATGACTCACAAATACAAGGACAAGAAAGAAAATATATTAAACAGCATACAGTTCAATTAGAACAGAAACAAGGAAAAAGGAAAAGAAACACTTATTAGCATATGTCCCTGAGGTAATTAATTTCTACTTGCAGAGAGGAAACCAAAAGCTTGGAAGGCAAATCGAGAACCCAGGGCAGGACCGTTGTAAGAAGTCATTATAACGTGAACAGATTGTAATTTTGCATTAATGCGATCATCTAAATAAAAGAGATGGCAGGCCAGAATTTTATTGGTATACTAAAGTGGGTTTAGCATAAAGGCATTATTGCTTCTGTTAAGAATGACTTCACAGGAAGGAACACTTGGAATACTAATCCAGAAAAATATGAGAACACTTAGTGAGACAAGCAAGCAACAAAATAATGGCAACTTCAATGGATCTAAAAACCACAAAAATCTTTTTCACATGAGCCATAAGCACACACATCGAACAAGTAGATGGCACTGACTAGAATGTACAAAATAGATCCATTTTCACCAATCTGCCAAAAAGAACAGCAAAAGCAAAAACCTCACATTTCTCTTGCCATGTCTTGAGTCACCGGATCCAGAAACCCAGAAAGACTCAGAAAAATCCGAAATTTATGAACAATGAGTAACAAGCAAAGGCAAAACAAGTAAAAATAAGAAATGGGGTTTGAGAATTAACAACAGCAACCTAGTTTGAGTACTCCAAGGTCGGGATCCAGAAACAATGACCTAGGATCAGAACAGAGATACAAGAGTTGTGAAAACCCAAAATAACCGAACCCCATTTGATAAATCCAGAAAAACCCACACACCCACATTACCATTTCAACTAGAAGTGGATCAGAAGGTATAGACATCGTAGCAGAGCTGAAGGAACAAAGAGATTAAGAGAGGGATTGATTTCCAAACCTGGAAATGAGTGAGTGCTTGTAAGTTGTATCATGAGATTCGTCTCGTTTTTAGATCGATCTCCATCACCATCTGTAAAGAGAGAGAACAGAGTCTTTGAGAGAGAGAGATTTGGTGGAAAAGAAAATGTGCAATGGAAACTAAGAAAAAGAAGACACAGAGAGGGAAAAAAAAAAGTTTTTAAGAAAAGGTGGAAACTGAAAACACACCTACACCCTCCACCTTCCTCCCTTCGCTCATCAGTTTTCTACTCCACTTCCAAATGACACAAATACCCCTCTCCCTCTCTTCTATAATCTTAAAATGCCACTGCTTTTCTTTCTACTTCCCACTTCTCTCCCTCTCTCTCTCTCTCTCTCTCTCTCTAACAAACTGTACCTCCGCATGTGCGGACATTGAAAATTCACCCAGTTCCTTCATGAATTGAAACCAAATTGGCACATTCCTGCTCTTATCTCTCTCTCTGTCTGGAGTACAAATTAGTGACAGTCTCTTTTATTTTTTATAAAGTTTGTATCACTATGACAATGGCCTTGCAATTTTGAATCTACGAAGCTTCCCAATTATCTACCTTAAAAATATTTTCAAAACATTTTAATATATTAAATTAATTTATATTTATATAAAAATTTTTATATTTTTTATAATTATATATTTTTTATATTTAATGAATTATTTATTTATTTAATTATAATTTTTATTTTAATATTAATTATCTTAAAATAAATAATTACATATTTAATCATTTTAAATTTTTATTATAAAATATAATTATTATATTATTTTCATAAAATAATTAATATTTATATTTTTTATATTTATATATTTTTATATACGTTTTCGTTTCTTCATTTTCATTTACATGCAACATAGTTTTGAATAATAAAACTTTATTTTAATTTTTAATTAATCAATTTTAGTTTCCTTCCATCTTGATTTGTAATTAGGAGAGAGTCAACTAAGAAAAAAAATCAATTTTTTACGATGCCCACCACTCATTTTATATAAATAATTTTATTGTTTAATTTTTTATGAAAATCTATTATGGTTTAATGGTATATTTTGGAGTTTGTTTGACAACTTATTCATAAAATTATTATTAAAAAAAAAAAAAGAGGATGGGCTAATTTTGAAAAAGGAGGGGACCTTTTAATTTCTTTCCAACTGAATACTTGACCATCTTTTTATTTTCTCATTAATTATTGAGAAAAAAAAAAAAGAAAGAAGAAGAAAAAGTTAGCATCCGCTAATTTTTGAAACATGCATCAACTTCTTATCAGAAAATAAGGAGGGGACTTTCCTTTGACAAACTTTGGTCAACCCATCAGGAGCCCCAAATAATCCCATATCTCCCACTCATGCCTAATCATCAGATGAATAACAAGACCAACACTTAACAAGGATGATAAATTTTTTAATTAAAATTTAAATTTAAAACTCAGAAATAAAAAAAATTACGTTAGAAAAATGCTTCGTAGAAAAGAACCTGACAGCAGTTCGATCGGATTAATTTCCTATAATAAAAAACTTTTAAACGTTGTTCAGAAAAATAAAATATATATTTTTTTTATTTTCCATCTCCAGTTTTTGCCTTGTTTACCATTTTTTATTTATTAATAGAAAATTGTAAAATATTTTTTTAAAGCTCTATCACATTTTTTAAATTAAAATTTTCAAAAATGTTTTCAAAATATATTATAACATGTTTAAAAAGATGGCAATTAAAATTAAGTTCAAATTAAACATGTTTCAAGTTATTATTTACGTGTGACATTAATTTTTTTTTTTTTTTGTTTCTTTCATTGCATACGATCTTGATAAAGGTACAAATATGCTACAATGTAAAACAAACACACATTGTACCTTTTTATCTGTTTCACAAAATCACAGCTCTTCGGAGCAAATACACGGGTTGAAGTTTGAAGTATAGTGTGAAATGTATCAATTACCAAAATTGAGACTTTCTTAATTAATTAGGTAACTCATTTTAATGGAAAGTGATAAAGTTAAATGCATTAAGGTTATGGGAATTAAGAATTAATACAAGGGAAATGAGGAAGGTAAATAGGTCCTACCCATTGAATTTAACTAAATATCTATAATTTGTCTCAATGGATTAATTGAATTTAACTAAATATCTATAGACTCTCGAATCGAATTTAACATAATTTATCTAAAAAAAAAAAGGAGAGAACAAGGGTTTTTCTTGATTATGAGATTTTCTCTTTCGAGATACAATTTGCATGCTTATACCAAGTGTAAGTCTACTTCGGAGATTATAAGTGTTAACACCCATTAAGTTTTATGAAACCATCAATCTATGGATTTAGTTGTAAAATACTAAATTTTTTTAATTAAAATATCAAGTTTGAATATTGATAATAAAAAAACAGGTATCAGAAAGTCATCCCTTGAATTGACCCCTATAATTATTTGAATCGAGTTTCTGAGCCGGTAGTCAAATAAAAAAATAATAAGTTTTATGAAAACCTATCAAGAGTCCCAAAGAAAGTTATTTCTTGCATCAAGAGATTAAACTCAAGGCCAATTATCTTAATAAATTAGTATCAAACTTTCACTTCCGCTACTTCACTTGATACCGGATTTACAAGAATTAAAATTAAGATAAATGACTTATCTTAGTAGGAAATCACCGATCAATCAAATTCATAAGACAACAATAGGTTATTTAGTGACTACATTCAAAACCCTAGAACAAAAAATTTAGCTACTCATGGAAATAAAATACAATTTCAATGGAATACCTCTTAGTAATATTAAAATCATAATAATGTCTTATAGAGTACGTCAACAAAAGAATATGTTTAGTACAACAAGAATTTCAAGAAATATAATTAAGATACCACCAAACCCAAGTTTCTCTCCTAGAAATATTGATCTTAGCTTCAGATTCCTTTAGATTCTTCTCTTCCAGAACTGTGTGCAGATCAAATTTTCTCTCTCTACCTTCCACTGGACAAGAGAGAATGCTTATTCTCTCCTCTCTACACAATAACTATTATAGCTTAGGAGCAAATGTATAAGGAGTAATAGCTCTTCAAAGCTTTTATATCCGGGACCAAAATACCCAGAAATGTCCTTTTTCTTGATTCCCTCCGGACTCCTATGCTTGCTCATGCGCACCAACGCTGCAACGCCGCCAAGGAAAGGTTGAAGCTTCCCAGCATTGCTTGGTGTGAGAGGCGCCGGTGAGTGGCATTGGGGCATAGCAGCTAGATGTCCTTTGAGTGGCTCCAGCACTGCTTGCTGAGAAGCGCTTGCGAGCAGTAGTGGAACAAGGTGATCCTTTTTGTTTTCTTCTTCTAACTTTTTTTTTTTTCCTTTTCCTTTTCCTCTTTGATTTTGAGTCGGTTCTCTTTGTTTGTTTCTTGACTTCGCCTTCTAACTATATCTATGAAGAGAATATTAACCAAAGCGAGTACCCTGATGGAACTATAGGTGAGAGAAAAATGGTGGAATTGTATGCATGCAGGGTGAGGAGAGAACAATTACAAAATATCAACCTATCACCCCACGACAATCGCCAATGATATTTGGATACTCTTATCGAGTTTGGTGACTTTGGGATGTGGGTGATATTAGCTAAAAATCCAGAGGATAGAAAGAGAAAGGCAAAATCCGTGAGAGAGAGAGAGAGACCGAGAAAACGAGAAGAGAGAGAGAGAGAGAGGAATCAAATTTAAAAATAAAATCCCATAAAGAGCTTGGTTGGACTTTCTAACCTACGATGTTATTCCCAACAAACTTGAGAAATCAAGGTTTTTTCTTGTCCAACACAAATTTGAATTTAAATTTAATCCAATTGAATTCAATTCCAAAAACCAGAGAGCTATTTTTGGAAATCAAACCCCCTGATCTCTTCCTTGACTACTCAACATTGGCACCATTAGGGGAGTGCCATACTAAGTTGCCAAATTGAACCACTTTTTATGCTTTCTTTTGGCTGATATTTTATGTCAAACCTAAGATCATACATACGGTACATCATGCATGGTCAGTTCGATTTAAGATCCCGAATTAATTAGGTTTATATAAATATTAAACCCCAATTTGTTGAACTATATGACCTTATCCAATTTCTATTCTTCATAATGAGAACTAAAATAAAAACTCCTTTTCCATTTAACTTGTACTAACTGGGTTGAGGATTTTCTCCATCGACAATACGCAAATGGATGGAAGGATCTTATCCTTGCAAGTCCGTTCTTGGATACACATACCTCTTGGTTGGATACAACTATAAAATGTTGGACATCTATGTATAAACACAGGTACATTAGGATTAGCAAATCCCTAACCACTTGTATGTGATGTAAAGTCATATGATCTTGAATGACAATTTGTTGATATCCGACGAGTTTCCATGCCATTATAATTCATGTCATGTTTAGCTGGCTTTTCACATAAGTGTCTACATGTCCACTGATATTAGACCCAATAACTCATTTTCATTAATATCTCATACTCTAAGATATACAAAAATTTATTAACACTAACATTTTTACGTTTTCGAAACGGTTTCATTTTTAAAATGTTTCGACAAGCTAAAATAATTAATATCTACATAAAATTCTTATATTTTTTATATTTAATGAATTATTTGTTTATTTAATTATAATTATATTTTTAAATTATTATGATTAATAATTACATATTTTATCATTTTATATTGTTATTATAAAATATTACTATTCTATTATTTTCATAAAATAATTTATATTTATATAAAAATTATTATATTTTTTATATTTACGCATTTATCCACATTAAACTATTATTTTTTTGTATCGTTTCGTATGTGTTTTCGTTTTTGTGTAACCTAACTCATACTAATCATAGATTAGACAAGTGACGATTTATAAAAACTAACGATTTCCAATTAAGAGTTCACTTGTCAAGATACAAAACTTAAGAAAATTTTCATTACTCTTACTCTTGACTCTTGAGGATAAAATTTCTATTGAGCTATTTAAGAGGAAAAAATCTCAATTTAAACCAACATATTTTCAATAAGCAAAACGATGAAATTTGAGCCCAAACTTAGACCACTTCTGCCTTTTTATGCCGATTTGCAAACTTTTTTGTGTTAACAGAGCCTACTCTTAGCCCAAAATTTTGTTGGATTCACCGGCTCATTCTTTTCGGATAAATTCTTTCGAATTCACCACTGCTTTGTTTGCTCAACGGGATTCAAAGCGTCCTTTAAATATATATATATATAAACCATCAGTATCGGTAATCGCATTCTAAGTAAAGTAAGTTCGAGTCGAGTTAGACTCTTAAGCGACAAAACTCTCATTATATTTGTTTTTTAATACAAAAGATTTAAAACCGAAACTTTACTTAAAATGGGAGCCAATGCTGAGTCATTGAATCAACTAAGCGGTAGTGGATTCAAAACTTCCTCACTTCATAAAAGAGTGAGAGTGATATCATTCGTAGCCCCCTAAAATGGGATAAATATTATGCATAACCCCTTTCTCAAATGAATCACTCTTGAATTTAATACGCGAATTGTGAACACATTAGTCCTATATTAATATCATTAACCATGGTCTTTAAGAAAATAGTATAGTGATCACAACCCTTCCAATCCAATAATCTGGAGTTCAAATAACCAAAAAAAAAACATGTGGGCCATGGGGATTAAGCTATCTGGCGTGTTCAGCTCACATTGACCCATCCATTAGCTAGGCAGCTTAGCCCATGTCTTTTTGGGTCTGTTTTGTCTGTATTGCCCTTGGGCTTGAGCTTCATTTAGGTCCACCCTGAGTTCAGTTTTGGGCTACCATGTTAGCTAAAGCTAGAGGTTTGGCCGCATTATTAGACTAATGCTCAAGGTACACAAAACCAGTACTCATGAAAAAAAAAAATGCAAGCAGCACCATAGAATCATTTTCTTTGATATAAACCATGGTAACGTTGTTGAAGGGAGAGTGTTTGTTCAATTTAGAGAATGCTATGTACCTGACAAAAATATTAAAAAGATAACCTAAAGATTAAATTTTATTAAATAAAATTTTGAATTTAAAATTTAAGAATAAAAAAATATGTATCAAAAGAGTTAATCTTTAAATTAGATTTCATAACTGTTCGGATAACCCTGGCTAAAAAAAAAAAAAAAAAAAAAAAGGGAAAGATAGAAGTATTTATATTCCAATGCAATTATTTCTAATTTTGATTTAATAAAAGGCATAGAAAAGAGTCATGATGACAATGATAAGGATAAATACTCAAACATTTGATTAGGAGACAGAGTAATTGTTAGATCGTACATGTGGGCCAGCACATGATTACACATCTTTTCTCTTTTTATTTGAAATTATCAAATTTCGAGAATTCGTTACAGATCGTATTCATAAGAAAAAAACATTTGTCTCAAAATCAATCAAAAACCAAAAATATTAAAAGAAGTAATCTTTTTAAAATCGAAGTGTAACTATTTTATCAATTCTATTTGTGATGGGCAAAGAACAACAAATCATTTGCAGATTAAGGTCACACTAAAGAAGAATGTTAGTTGATCGTGCAAGTGGGGTAAAAAGTGAAGATCTTGTCTCACTTTTAAGTAAAATTTAAGGAAGTAAAAAGTAATTATACTTGAAACCTGGTTAACCCCTTCGGTTATTGAAGACACCCTTCGGCTAATAAAGACACCACATCTACAAGAAATGAAAAGAAAGAAAAGACACCCTTTCTATTGATTTAGTAGCACAAAATTACAATGTTTTCTTTTAAAAAACAATTTCATTTATAATAGTACTTTTTGTATTTGGACCTTATTATCAATTTACTAAAGACCCTATTTAAATATAGCTATTATTCTGAAAATATTAAAATTTAGTTTATAAATTAGTTTACCCTTTAGATAGACTTGACCTATATAACGAATAAATAATTTTGAGTGACCTGATTTGCCTGTGGTTTAAAAGTACATTATGCATTTAAGTGGGTATAATTTTAAATTATAGGATTTTAAATCTTGAATAGTGGGTCAATAAAATTGTGTTTAGTTCAAAAAGTAAAAGCATAATTTTTGTCAAATATCATATCATTTGAGCAAATGAGTAGATAAGTAAAATTAAAAAAAAAATTAATATAATGTTATCTTCTCAAAAAATAATTAATAAAGAGAACCCATAAAATGCAACTTGGTACACTTCCATTACTTATTTAAAAATACATTATAGAATGTTTCTAAGTTATTAAACATGTAAAATTATGCCCTACTTCTTCTTTTTTTAATTTTAAATTATTGATCTTATTCACTCTTACCAGATTTATTAAACTCGATGCATGCACAGTGCATGCTTCTAATAATTTTCTTTTGCTATTCTTTCATATTTTTCCATTTCTTCTATTTGGACTTTTATTTCCACATCAACAATATTTTCCGAGATTGAACACAACTTATCGCAGCCAGATTATTCATCTGAATTCCCCCATGCTCTAGAAGGATGGGGACAATATGGTCCCTAAAGTGCAATCCTGAATTTTAAAATCTCAAAAAAAAAAAAAAAAAAAAAAAAACAACTTTTTGCACTCAAAAGCTGCACATAGTATACTGAGAAAACTACCTTAGAAGGCCCATGCACAGCATAAGAGACCCAATAAGGTAATTATCTTTCCTTGAGATAAATGGGTCCATCTCAGTATAGATAGATATTTCAAATAGGTCAAAATGTGAATATGTGTTTGCAGGCTATCCTTCTTTAGGTTTGAATAGTGCCATTTAAATTCTTTGGAATTTAGTGTGCCTAAGTCTTTCGAATGGGTGGGTCATGCATGTCTCTGTCTCCTCAATTCTCATATCCTCTTCTGGCAAAATCTTTTGGGTCCAACATGAGAATTGACAGATTTGATTTCAACCCTCCATTTAGATAGATGATTATCACTTAGTGTTATCCCAAAAAAAAAAAAGAAAAATCTTACCCAAAGAAAAAAGTGTTATCCAAAATTAGTGCCAATTTGAAAATTCAAGATGTCAAAAGTGAAGATTTGAGACATATATTAAATAAGCGATTTAATCTGAAAACTCTCTAAAATGTGAGACAATGATCAGCGACAGAAAATGACACAATTTTGAGGGATTATACGTCGATAGAAGATATGCTATTGGAACTAATATTCGACTAATATTTAGTGCGATGATTTGGTGAAAATGTCTTCAAGAGAATAGGCTAGTGATCAAAATCTTCCTCTCCAACTTTAAAATCCAACTTTCAAATCGCTGTATAACCAAAAAAAAAAAAAAAAAAAGGGATTTGATGAATATTTCCGATTAACATTTGACAATAGGAAAAGATAAATAGGGGCCCAAATCACCTTGACAATAGTAAAAGGGCTAAACCCCCAAATACGTATAATCCTAATATTGAGAGCCCATGTCGAATATTTAGAAGGTTTCATTTAGATATAAGCAAGAAGTTTGCATGTAAATTTACTTTGGTAAATAGTTTTTATTACACAATATATGTTCAGTAATGTAAAATAATTTTATTTAGATTTTAGTTGAATTTGCAGTACAAATATAATTTAGCATCTAACGAAAATAATAAATATTGAGTAGTTAGGATTTGGCTAAGGTACCAATCTAGTATGCATGATTTTCTAAATTATCACCAAATTTTTTAGTGCACTGGTACTGTATGCAAACAGACTGCCCTGCATATAAAGATATTTACACAAGTTCTTCCTGATAAATAGCCCACACCTGAGAAGATAAAACTAACTTCATTCTCTCCTCAAAACTCCAAACATAAACAATCAATGTCGTATGTATGTATATTATAGTTTTATACCGAAGACCAACGAATGGTTGATTTAGTTAGATAGGGTGCTAAGCCTTTTAATTAAGTTTCGGATTCAAAACTTGGAAATAAAAAAAATTACGTTTGGAGAGTTTTATTTTAATAGGACTCTGCAGACGTTTAAACCAAATTAGTTGAAATATAACTCCGAATACTTTGATGCTGAAGGCTCATTGATGTAGATAAATAAGGTGGACTCATCGTCACATGTTCACATTTGAGACGTTGTAACCTTAGATCCATTTGGTTGTCGATGACATTATCCAAATTTTAAGGCTATGGTATTCCCATATCACCCACTTCTCACGAAGAAGATAAGACTTTGACGCTGTAAACCAAATGAAGCCCAAGGTCTTTGTGGCCAACAAAGTTTTATGGGGCTGTATTTGGAATTTTTCTGCGCGTCTTGGCATACTAGCACCTGATGAAAATATGGCTTGTTTACCTTCTTCCCCTTCTTGTGACATATGTAAAAGTCAGAATTTTTTCTGGTTTTTATTACATTAAAATTCATAAAATTTATAATTATTAAATTGTTATTCAATGATCATCATTTTCGTATATAAACAATGATTCAATAATTATAAATTTAATAAAAAGGCGGGAGAGATGTATACTGCTCTGAATTAAAAGTGGCATACGAGTTGAAAATAGACAAAAGCGGATAAACGATTTGCCAAACAATTTTTTTTTTTTTAATTTTTGTTGGGACGATTTGAAGCAACAGAAGTGATAGAGAGTTGAATCTCAGTGGATCATGACAGGGCCACTCTGTCACTTACAATACCTGCCAAACATATTTTTATCACATGGTTAATAATTTAATTTGTTTTTCTTGTTATACATTAAATTGGTGGAAAATAATGTTCTTTTCTCTGGACAAATTCAAGATGTAGACTTTGATAATCATAATAGGAAGATTTCGAATCCATACAAGAAACTTACTCGTATGTATGCATGAATTTTGAATTATTACCCATGATTAATAAATTTGGTATACTCATTTTTTTTTAAAAAAAATATTGATTATGTCTTGGTTAAGAAACAGTTCATTCCAAAATAAAATTGAAATGATATTAAAAAAATTAATATGATAAAAAACATAAAATAAATCAGGCATGAATAAAAAAAAAAATTAGAAATATTTCAAAAACTGTCAGAGTGTCATTACCATACCCCGGATATTTCAGGCAAATATCTCAGATAAACAACATTAAACCCAAATTTCCAGAAGGCTGATTTACAAGAGACACCTCCAAGTATCTTATTTAAAAATCTTTTTATATTAAATAAAGAAAGGCTTCCAGCCATCCAATTACTCAGTTAGGACATGTATGATTAAAAAAATTGAAAAAAACAAAAAACAAAATATTACACTTTTAAATTTTTTACCATATACTTGATAAACAATTTTTCTTTAAATTTTAAATTAAGGTAATGGTATCCGAAAATGAGGGTAAATTTCACTCAAGTTGGGGGTAAGACAAGGGAAAGAAAAAGGGAAAAAAAAATGATATATATGATTATTTGAATAGATTTATTTTCTCGATTCTGAACAGTTCTCTCTCTCTCTCTTTTTCTTTTTTTTTTTTCCTCCCTTTCTAATGAGTATATTGAGTTCAGGTTTTAATCAAAGCAAAAAAAAAAAAAAAAAAAAAAAAAAAAAAAAATAACTCAACTCTTATTGCTAAATGAGTCGAGTGTGAGTTCGATTTTTTTTTTCTTTTTTAAACTCAATCTATTAATGGAAGATTATATTTAATTTTTATGTAAACTAAAACCTACTATAATACATTACATTATGCAAATAATATATTCAAAATAATTTTAATTATTTAAAAGAACTAAAATCTACTAATGGAGCAGTTTTTATGTACTCAATTTTATGTCTTTTTAAAAGAATTTTTTAATTTTTATTTTACCGTTTGTAATAATTTTGCATTATTTTGAACCATTAAAGTAGAATTATTAAGAAGCAAACTTTGTTGACAAGTAACAAAAGCATTTAATTCTTTATAAATTATCGAAAAAAATTTCTCTTTTTTATTTTTTTCAATAACCAATTTAAAAATTGAGGGTACATGTAATGATAACCCATGGGCATTAAACACAAAAAACTCTCATAGTAATATCACTAACATCACGAGACGTCTCCAATTATATCATTATTATATTATATATCATTATAATAATATTAATGAGTTCAATTTTAATCTCATTTTACTAAACGAGTATTTTATTATTTTTGTGTTCTACTTTGGTCCTACGTGCATTCACAATATATTTTATAAATTGAGTTTTTTTATAATTTTAGTTTAAAATATTTTTCTGTGAAATTTTCATGCAAACCTAATACATGAATTATAAAATATAATTGAATCAAAGAAAGAGCGGAATCAAAGTATACCTTCAGCCATAGATTTCGGCGACCGCAATTCTCTTTCCAGCACCTTCGGACGTGCAAGAAACCTTCCAACCTCTCAATTCTCTCTCTAAATGGTGTGTGAAACTAATGAATTGAGATTGGAGACCCTTACTATGGTTGCCCCTATTTATAATGGTTGTGCCATCAATAACTATTATTGAGGCTCATACTTGGTTATCCCTTTGGTGAGTGAAAATCCCTAACCTTCGGGAATAAACTTGCAGGGTATAGAAGGTGATGGACCACCCTTCTGTTCGTGTATTCTCCCACTTGGTCCACTCACCCGTTTTGGTGACTTTATCCAAGGCGAAACTTAATGGAAAAAGCACACATGAATCACAGCAACAAGTTCTCTAATTTAGCGAGTATTGTCTTCCGAGTATTACAATACATACTCCTCCCTATCCTTATGGTAACCATCTTTATGAACAAACCCAATGTTTATTCGAGATCCATTTTCATAAAATTTTCTCAAAACTGGAATGTGCACATAATTTTATACGAGAAAATTCAATTCAAAGTTCTATTAAAATTGGGATTTAAACCCATATATACAACATGATCCCTGATTTAACTGGAGGCATGCCTTTAATCAATGGATCAGCAAGCATACATTCGGTGCTAACATATTGGATTACAACCTTATTTTCTAATACACGTTCCCTTATGGCTAAGTACTTAATTTTGATGTGTTTATTTAGACTACCACTTTTATTATTCTTAGCCAGAAATACCGCAGCCGAATTATCACAAAATATACTTAATGGTTTAGGTACAGAGTCCAAGATCCTTAACCCAGCCATGAAACTTCGTAACCACACCGTTTGTGACGTAGCCTCAAAACACGCCACAAATTCAGCTTCCATAGTGGAGGTCGCAGTCAATGTCTGCTTAGCACTTCTCCACAATATAGCTCCACTGGCCAGAACAAAAATGTATTCAGATGTTGATTTCCGAGAATCAATACAGCCAGCGAAATCCTAGTCCGAGTATCCAACCACCTCAAAAGTGTCGGTCCTCCTATATGTAAGCATGTAGTTCTTGGTACCTTACAAGTACCGTAACACCTTTTTTGTAGCCTTCCAATGCTCCAAACCAGGATTACTTTGATATCTTCCCAACATTCCAACTGTCATACGCTATATCAGGTCAGATACAGACCTGTGTATACATAAGGCTTCCAACTACAGAAACATATGGAATATTGATCATCTATTCCCTTTCCAGTTCTGTCTTAGGACACTGGTCCAAACTGAACTGGTCACCTTTAACGATAGGAGCTACACTCGGTGAGCAGTCCTGCATTCTGTATTTCTTAAGAACTTTCTTAATATAGGTTTTTTGAGATAGTTCGAGAATCTTATGAAATCCCAATGACATAAGACGCATCACCTAAATCTTTCATGACAAAGTTCTTAGAAAAGAACTGTTTCACTTCATGCAACATCCCTTTATTATTGGTTGCAAGTAATATGTCATCCAGATACAGCACTAGGAAACAAATCTTACTCCCACTAACCTTCTGGTATATGCACTGATCCACAATATTTTCTTCAAAACCGAATGAAGAGATTGTTTCATGGAATTTCAAATACCATTGATGGGAGGCTTGCTTCAATCCATATATAGATTTCTTAAGTTTGCAAACCAAATTCTCACCATCGTTAGAGGAAAATCCTTCAGGTTGATACATGTAAACCTCTTCCTCTAGTTTTCCATTCAAAAATGTCATTTTTACATCCATTTGTTGCAACTCTAAGTTAAAATGTGCAACAATCGTCAAAATGATGCGGAGGAAATCTTTCTTAGATACTGGAGAAAAGGTCTCCAAGTAATCGATTCCTTCCTTCTGAGTGAACCCTTTTAGCAACAAGTCTGGCCTTGTACTTCTCAATATTGCCAAATGAATCGGTTTTTGTCTTAAAAACTCATTTACATCCAATAGGTTTTATTTTATTAGGCAACTCTACAAGATCCCAGATTTCATTACTTCTCAAGGAGTCCATCTCATCTTTCATGGCTTCTAGTCACAAACTCGAATCGTTAGAACTCATGGCTTATGCAAACGACTCAGGATCGTCTGCAGCACCAACATTATAGTCAGACTCTTGAAGGTAGACTACATAATCACAAGGTATTGATGACCTCCTAATTCTAACAGATCTCCTTAATGTCAGCTCAACAGTCTCTCTAGGAGAGGGCTGTCCAACTTGACTTGTTTTGAGGTCAGCAAATTGTGGAATATTTTGATTATCATCTGTAATCGGGTTAATGTTCATGGGTACTGGAGGAATGTTTTGAATGACAATCATCTTTTCACTTGAAGTGGAAGACATATTTGATAAATTCCTTTCAGGGACTAAGTCTTGAAAAGAATTCCTCCCACTGATCAAGTGATCCTCAAGAAATTTTGCATTTCTCGATTCCACAAATCTAGTATGATAAGATGGACAATAGAATCTGTATCCCTTGGACCTTTCGGCATATCCAATGAAATACCCACTTATGGTTCTCCGATCCAGTTTCTTTTCCTGTGGATTATAAATCCTTACTTTTGACGGACATCCCCAAACGCGCACATGTCACAAATTGGGTTTCCATCCTTTAAACATTTCGAATGGGGTTTTGGAAATCGCCTTGGTTGGAACCCGATTTAATATATACACAGCCGTCTTAAGAGTTTCAGTCCACAAGGATTTAGGCAATTTTGAGCTAGACATCATGCTCCTTACCATGTCCAACAATGTCCGATTTCTTCTTTTAGCCACACTATTTAGGTCCGGAGACCCAGACATGGTGTATTGGGCAATGATCCAATTTTTCTGAAGAAATCAAGCAAATTGACCAGGTGCCTGTCCATCTTCAATATACCTCTCATAGTACTCTCCACCTCTATCTGATCTCACTATCTTTATTTGCTTACCGCATTGTTTCTCTATTTCTGCCTTAAAAACCTTAAAGGTATCCAACGCTTCATCTTTATGACGAGGCAGATAGAGATACATATAACGTGAGTAATCATCAATAAAAGGTGATGAAATACTTTTGGTCATATGAGTCCATATCCGGACAACATATGTCTGTATGAATGATCTCTAATAGATCTGAGCATCTCTTGGCACCCTTTTTTGACTTATTGGATTGCTTACCCTTAATACAGTCTACACAGGTTTCAAAGTCACTAAAAGAGTACTAAGTACTCCGTCCTTTACCAACTTCTTAACCCTTTCAATAGAGATATGTCATAATCTCCGATGCCACAACATAGAGGAATTTTTATTTACGACACAACTTTTTACACTAACTTGTGTTGTGTTGTAACATGTGTTATCTTGCAAATTAATTCTGTATAGTCTGTCAATTAATAGACCCATACCAATGACATTTAAATGCAAAAGTAATGTCATTTTATTATTAAATTGGAAAAAATATCTGAATTGTATAAGTTTTGATATAGAAATTAGATTTCTAGAAAAACTTGGTACATAAAAAATTCTTTCTAACTGCAAGATATGTCCACTAGTCAAAACGAGCTTGCAATCTCCAATGGCTTCTACATGCGAGCTCATCTTGTTTCCTGAATAGATGAATTACTCACGGCCCACTGGTTTCCGCAGGTTTTGCAAGCCCTGCAACACATTTGTAATGTGAATTGAGCATCTAGAATCAATCTACCATGTGTCATAAGAAATCTCAGTTATAAGAGATTCATAACATATAAAAGAGATTTTCGAACCTCTGGCAGCAAGGCATCTCTGAAATTTGGCACATTCCTTCTTTATGTGTCCCTTCTTTTTACAGAAAAAACACGTAGACTCCTTTTTTACAACTAGGTAGGTCCATTTGCCTTTCCTTTTAGCTTGGCTTTTCCCTTCGTCTTTCCTTTCATGACCAAATGTGCGCTACCAGTTCCCTCCTTCATTTCCATGAGCGACCTCCCTTCTTCCTGTACACACATGGTCATCAACTCATTGTTGGACCATTTAGTCTTATGTGTGTTATAGGAAATTTTGAAGGGACTATAAGGCTGTGGAAGGATGTTCAGAATATAATGCACTAGAAAGGATTCGGACATCTCCACCTCAAGAGTCTTTAGTTGGGCCACTATATCCCGGATTCGCATAATGTGCTCGCGCACTCCGTGAATAGTGGTGGGTCTCTTCGATAAGAACTCCATAATCAAGGTGCTAGCCAGAACTTATCAGACGTCTCGAACTGCTCATCAATTGTCTTGAGAAGGGCGCGGACGTCATTATGCTGATTGACGGAGTCGCGGATGCCAATTGATATTTTATCCTTAATGATAATTGTACTGAGACGATTAGATCGCTCCCAGCGCTCATAAAGAGCTTTGTCCGCTGTAGAGTTAGCATCCGTTATCTTAAGCGGCTTGTCATGCCTTATAACATAATCCAAATCTCGTCGTCCCAAATTGAGAAGTATTTTCTCCTTCCACACCTTGTAATTCTCACCATTCAATATGGGAACTACAACGATATCAACGGTATTATAGTTGCAACAAAAATGCTTACAAATTTTAGTTGAGACTTTAACATATATTTACCAATGTAAATAATATAAAATAAATCTCCTGACATAGAAATTGTCTGTGGGCTGAATACTGATTAGATTTATTATCTTTTATGAACAGACTGACAAGATTACCTAATTTCCTAATGCCTGTGGGTTAATTAGGGAAAATCATGTAGAAAATTTTCCCCGAATTAGAGCTTCCCTACCAGTTCACAAGACAACATCACTCGTGCACCAGGAAAGTCTCCAGGTAGGTGGTGAGTCACATGGGACCGTTTAAGAATCAGCCAACCTTAGACTTATCCCTGTCTTGTTGACAATACTTTCCTAGACATACACTCGATCTGCTGAACTCGAAAAACCTTGTAGGAGAAAGTTCTAAAGTCAGGTAGACTATCAACATAAATAGGTTATCTAGTTTTATCATCTAATCCTGTTTAATTATTTTAATGCGACAAAATTCATGTGGGATAAAATTGGTCACATAAAAATAAATAATCACAAATAATATTATCTACTTTATGTGGTCAAAACTATCCCAATATATAATTTCTTTCATATTAGAGTTGCTATGACCATACCCTAACAATCAAAAATCATAGAAACCATAAGAATATTTTTCTTTATTTTTTGTAGGGTTTAACCTTTATTTTGCATGCGTCTTTATATGCAAAAGCCATACAAAAATTTATTTGTACAAAATCATAAAGTTCCAATGATTTTATAATTTTATACGGGTCTTAACCTTTATTTTACACGTCCCTCAATGTGCAAAAGACCATATAAAAATTAATTTGAGTAAAATACACAATTTTTCGTGTGATATCATAAATCTAAAAATTTTAATTTTAAATTCTCAAAAATGACCCAAATATGAATTTAAAATTAAAAAACTAAATTTTCCAATTTTTTGGATTTTTTTTTTTTTTGAGTCCAAAGGACTAATCTGTAACATTTCAAAATTTGTTGGGACCAATCTGTAACATTCCAAGGTTTATAGGGTTTTTAGAAAGGCCGGGGACCAATGTGCAGTATTTTAAAATTTTGTGAGTTTTAGAAAGGTCATAGGGACCAGATTGCAACTGATTAAAACATTTTTGGGTAATTTCATAATTATAGAAAGCTTTCGGGCAGATCTGTAATTTTAGAAAATTACAGACCAAAACGATGTCATTTTGGTCTACATCCGGGTCTTCTTCACCCGAATGGACCCCGAGGTCCCGACCCGGATCCAGTGGGTCTGAAGGCTGAAATGTCGCCGAAAAGTGTCTAAAAACTCAATTTTTTGCTCTAAAAATATGGAATTATCCGAAATTTCATACACAATTAATTTCCAACCTCAAAACCCTAAAATTTTTTCAAATTTAGGCCAATTTTTAAAAAATTCAAAACCACAAAAAAAATGAAAAATTTTGTCGAAAAATACAGACAGAGGTTCTAATGGCTCTGATACCAAATGTGAGATTTTCATGCAAGCCTAATACATGAATTATAAAACATAATTGAACTAAAGAAGGAGCGGAATCAAAGTATACCTCCAGCCATGGATTCCGACGACCGCAATTCTCTTTCCAGCACCTCTGAACGTGCAAGCCTTCCAATCTTTCAATTCTCTCTCTAGATAATGTGTGAGACTAATGAATTGAATTTTGAGATCCTTGCTATGGTTGTCCTTATTTATAATGGTTGTGCCATTAACAACCATTATTGATACCCATATTTGGTTATTCCTTTGGTAAGTGAAAATTCCTAACTTTCAGGATTGAACTTGCAGGGTATGAAGAGTGATGGATCACCCTCCTGTTCTTACATTTTCTCCATAAATCCTTTTCATAACAAAAATTTCTCTCTCTCTCTTTTCTTGGGATAAAATATAAAGGTTCCTCTAGTTATATATCCTTCTTTCTAATATAAATTTGATCATCAGTATCCTACCACATTGCTTGCCATTGAAAAGTTAGAATAATACCACTTGATTGGTCTGTTAAAACATATGACAATTCGTTGAAACTTTTTTTTAGATTCATAATATTATTTATTATTATTTACATGCGTCAACAAGTATTGAGTTCGCTAATAAACTCGAATTATAAATCTAATTTTTTATCGATACTGTAATATACATTTATTATTATTATTATTCATCCCGCAAAAGAGTTTGATTCATTAAAATGAGAATGATCAAAATTTATTTTTTTTTTAGGTTTTCACGGATTGATATTTGAGTTTCGCCCGATTAATCCAGCCCAAACACTGTGGGGATCAAAATTTATTTTGAGCAAAGTTACTTAGGATATTCTCTAATTCATCATAAGATATTTGTTAAAGGCATCAATGGACAGTTAAGCTAGAGAGATAGAGTGTCAGATCTCAAATTTTGAGTTTGAAATTTAAAAATGAAAAAAATTATACTAACAACGCTACCCGTTAAATATGACTGTTGTAAACATTTGAATCAGATTAGTTAAAATATAATTTCAGATGTTAACGATGAAAACAATATATATATATATATTTGTCAAAGACAAAGAAGTAGACGTTTGGATCTAGGTTTGGTTTGCTCGGAGAAAGAAGATGAGGACAATATAATTTGTGAGGTGTTGAGGGTACATATGCAAATACACTAAACTTGTGCTTTGTTTTCCTAATCAAGAAGCCATTGAAGCCAAAGAAGCCAACGTTTGAGGGCAATCCGCCACAAATAAACGGCAAAAGACACCAAAACCTTCATAATCATTGCCCCCCCTCTTCCTAGATACACGTGAAAATCCACCAACCAATAAAGCTCAATCCACGTCAGCCCTAAAAATCTTGTCCACCCAATGGGATCAAGCCACGTTATCAGATAAGAGAAAACCTGCTACGGAACCAAAAGAAAAAGGGCAGAGTTTGCAGGTGACATGGGTGGCATGGTTTCAACAATCGCCTCGGAACATCCATATGGTTGTCCAGGATTATGATTAGGCTTTTTCCCCACTTGCCAACAATGCCAATTGCTATGCTCGAGATTTACAGAAATACCAATCAGGATTAATTAACCCCCTTTGAGGACTCAAAATCTTTTAACCACAGACTCAACGAACTCAATATGTATAGGTTTTGTGTTGGACATTTCGTAGTGATAAATATATGTTAGAATATTATTAAATTTCTGAGTAACTTTAGTCAGACAAAATGAGTCAAAAACAAAATAAATCGAATTTTAACATGATAATGGGTATTAGAGAATATCTAAAAACTTGAAAACAAAAGATGATTAAATTTATATAGTGAAAATTTTGAAATATCTAAAATAAATATAAAAAAAACAAAGAAAAATTAAACAAAATTTTTAAAATTTTGTCATCGAAGCTTGCCTAATAATCTGGATTAGCAAGCATAAGTTCAATTATAGTTGCACCTACTTATGCTAGGAGTAATTTTTTAAGAATAATTTTAATCCCAGATTAGTATTATCCTACAACACTATTCTAAAAAAATAATCAAGTCACATGATTTAGAATTTATATCTTTGCTAATAATCATGTTTAAAATTAATTTTTTATGTGAAAAACAAGTTTATTCGATTTCAAATTTATTAAGTTTAAGTAATCAAATTCCTTATGACAAGTAAAACCAGAAAAGGGAATTCCTAAGTCCTAACCCTAAGAACAAAACGAGGAAAAAACAGGGGAAAAAAACCACTGTTTCTAAACCTGGTACTTATGATTAAATTACTGCTGTTTGAGTTGATTAGCCGTTTCAGTTCCACAGTGTGAGCAATAGCAGGGTCATTTTTGGAATTGAAGTGAAACAAATAATTGGAGTGGTATCGAGAGAGAGAGAGCCCAAGTGGTCCAAACCCGGAACCGCTGAAAATTGGCGTTGTCTCTTCCTCCGTTTTCATCTCGGCAACGCTTATAACTCCCTCTCCTCTCCGGTTAGAAAGAGAGAGAAAACCTTCTGCTATTTCTACCCCAATCTCAACGACACCTTTTCTTTTCGTCTATCTGTTCTTCCCCGTGACTAGTGTGCCTCTCTCTCTCTCTCTCTCAACTGAAGATTGTGTTCCTTTCTTTCTTGCTTTCTTGGTTACTCCTCTTGGCAAATCCCATCATAGACGCAAATTTTGGGTTGGAGCCCTCAATTTGGAAAAAAACTGAATCTGGGTTTTTCTAGGGTTTTGTGGGTTCCTGTACTTTCTGAGTACTAAACTCCCACACACCTTCTGCACTCCGGATTTGGGTTTTCGAATTTACATCATTTCTGGGTTCCTCCACCCTTTTGAACCTCACCTGCAATACCCAATTTCTTTGGGATTTTATCTACATGTTATATATATTTCACTTTTGACTCTAGTTGTTCTCTCTTACTTTATTCCTTTGAGTTTGGCTTTTCTGCTCTTTGTTCTTTTAGTTCCTTATATATATATGCACTATCCCTTGTGCTACTTTTAGGGTTTAGGGTTTTGTTCCTCTTCTAGGAAATACTATTGATTCTCTGCTAACTCCTCCAACCCAACTACTTTCATCTGGTACACAGCACAGCCCTTGCCATTTTCAGTTCCAAATTCACTAATTTCCAACGTTGCTTTTTTAAACCCAATTCAAATTCCGATGAATCTGTTGAATTATAGTGTATTTGTTCTTGAATTCAATCCAATTTCCCTTTAATGGGTATTGCTTGAAACCATTTTTCTAGTTAAAGAGGGACTTTGTTATCGACAAATGTCTTCGTGTTTGAGTGGGGGCGGAAGAACTTATGGATTTGACCTGGAAATAGTGAAGTCCCCATCCACATCTTCAAGAACTCTGCATTCATCTTCTCCTTCGTCTACTCTCTCTGAATCAAGCAATTCTCCGATAGCAATCTCAACTACAAAGCCAAGAACAGCTCGGAAGCGTCCTAACCAAACCTACAATGAAGCTGCTGCTCTTCTCTCCACTGCTTATCCCAATCTCTTCTCTTCCAAACACCTTTCTAATCCCTCCAAATTCCACAAACCAATCGACCCCTTCTGGGATAACTCCTCTGAAATGCTTCTCCCCTTTCATGGATTTGACAATTCTGGACTTCTACTTGGCCGCCCGCAAAAATCCAGTTTCCAATTTGAGTCCAAAATTATGAGTTTGGGTACACCGTGCCAGAGTCAAGGGAATTCGATGGATTTGTGTGACGCTGCTTATGAGGAAGACTTCGATGCCGAGTCAATTCTAGACGAGGAAATTGAAGAGGGTATTGACAGCATTATGGGGAATTTAAGCGTGAACAACGAATCCAATTTCATCAACGAGGCCAATTCTTACAACTATATGAAGTTCTGCAATTGGAATCCCCTGGGATTGGAACTCGAATTTGGAATCGGAAGAGGAATTCGAGCATTGAAACAAACAGACCAAAGCGACTTCTGGCGATTTCCCACAGTAGACATTGCCCAAGTCTCTCCAAAACTCAACAAAGTGTCAGCAGAGAAGAAGAAGAAAAAGAAGATTGCAGATTTGAAGGATGTGGAGTTGCCTAAAATCCCCAGAGAGAATCCAAATCCAAATCCAAAGCCACTCAATTCGGGTTTGCTTCTGAAATTGAACTACGAAGAGGTTTTGAAGGCTTGGTCAGATAAAGGGTCGCCATTTTCACGGGACTTGGAATTGCCGGGAGATGATGCCTCAGCTTCGGTACGTTTCTCATCTACCGCCGGAAAATCCAAGCCCAAGAGAAATTCGAATGCTTAGATTTTAAGAATTGTTGTTCTTGTTCATACCAAATAATAACCAAGCCTGCTTTTTTTCAGTTAGCTCGTTTAGTTTGTCGCATGTGTGTGTTTTAATGTTGGTTTTCTCTTTACAAACAATTACCTTATTTAATAAATAAATTAATTAACAAATCTTAAATGGCTCTAGATGCTTCTTTTCTTGGGTTGTAGCATTTGACATGTTATTACCATCCAACGGCTGCAATTGCTTGTCCATTGTGATTTTTCTTTCTTTCTTCTGGTGGGGCTTCCAACGCAGGTTTTGAAAAGGTAAAGAGTTTATCAAATATTTTGAAAAAGAAGAAAGGGCTTTAGTTTTTTTGTTGCTTTTTGGTTTGGTCATCTGATCTGACGGGGATGGTGAAGATACTTTTAGAGAGCTTTTGGCATGCCCTATCCCCAAGCCAATAAGAATTTAGGACTTCCTACTTATTTCTTAAACTAGAAATTCTGAAATCGAAAGGGGTCTTGTTATTATATTATAAATAATGAAGATTGAATGAATAATGTGATGTTGACCGTAGTGTAGTGTAATAAGAGAAGAGAGGTGCTTTTGTGGTTGACTTCGTATGCAATCTGTATGATAGTTTTTGTAGTTTGCGAAACATTGAATGATTTTTTTTCCATATGTGGACAGGCCAGGCTGACGCAGATCGATTTATTTGGGGAGAATGGAGGAGTGAGAGAGGCTAGCGTGTTGCGCTACAAGGAAAAAAGACGTTCGCGCCTCTTCTCTAAGAAGATAAGATATCAGGTGAGAAAGGTCAACGCCGATCGACGGCCCAGAATGAAGGTACTCTCCTGTTTCCTTCTCTTGAAGGTACTCCGGTCCGTCGTCTATTCTTAAGATAAGATAGGTCAAGCAGAAAGTCCTAACGGAAACCATAACCATTCTGTTGCAGGGGCGATTTGTTCGAAGGCCAAATTCAAATTCAAGTGGACGTGGTAAAAGAGGAAAAGAAACATAACCATTTCTCATTTTGTTCTTTTCTGTCTTTTCTAAACTTCTTTTCCTTTCCCTTAAGAGGAGAAAGAGGAGGAAAACCAATCCAGCACTTGGCTAGGGAAAGATGCTTTTGTAACTTGTATTTTGGTTTAATACCTTCCTAAGTTGTTAAAAGCTTTTTTTTAATAATTAATCAATATTCAAATCATATTCTAATTAATTCTTGTCAAATATAATTTATGAAAAATTTTTTTAAATTTCTTTTATTCTTAAATTTTAAATTCTATAAGAGTTCAAGTCTTAGCTGCTGTTGGCCAGAGTTTCTCGGATATTGTCCTCAAGCAGACTATGTACTAAAATTTCATGTTCAATTCAAATCTCAGCATAATCACAAAATAAAAAAAGAAAAGAAAAAAAAAAGATCTTTTCGGTTGTAGGCTGAACTGCCCGTACCGTAAATGTGGTACTAGTGGCCTCTTCCGTTAATGGACTCCCAAGGTTACCAAGAGTTTTAGGCCCATTTTGGATATTTAAAAATACTAAAAAGAATAAAATTTTTGCGAACCAATAAAAATCAGATATTATGTCGTATTGAATTTAACCATTTGTCTTTTTAATTTAGTTTATATATCCAATATTTTCATTTCTTCATTTTTCCTTTTATTTTCTGATCACTTATTTATATTTATTTATATTTTATTTTTTTGACATTTTGTTGCACGATCTTTGGTGCATAGGGTAAAGGCAATCTATAACAATCCATCCTTTTATGCAATGAGATATTGTTTTTGCTAATTCAAATTGAAAAATAATATAAAATATGTCTATTTCCGACATTATATCAATCGTTAATGTATTCGTCATAATTAGCAACTCCAACTCTATATCAAGATTGCAATTGATATGGTTAGCATCATCAATATTGTCACTATTATCGATATCAATATTATTAATAAAAAGACCTTTAGATTATTTAAACTTATTGATAGAGGTGGATTTGACTCTACAGATACCTGCTCCGCTAATTCGAGTGTGGAATTAGAGTAACAAAGAGTCTTCGGGATCTTCGATAGTGACGAAACCTATAGATATCGTCAGAGGTGTTTGGACGGAGAGACTCTGATACTCAAATCAGAAAGAGCAATTTTAGATAATAAGAAACAGACTGAAAAGAGTTATGAGAGAGTCCTATGTTGTCTTTGTATGAGAAGTGTAGAGTTCCTAAGAACGTATTTGGCTAACTGTCGATGCTAAATATATATAAAATGTGTGCATGGTAAGTTCGGTATATATTTAATAGTGTAGAAATCTTAGTTTCTTTGTAAAGATTGCTAAGAATTTTTTGAGATTATAGGGACTATATTCAAAGACCTCTAAGAAATTTAGTATCTTATCAATTAAGGAAAGTTCAAATTGTCGTGCAGGCTTCTTACCTTATTGGGAGTGATTGTCGGGATCAGTTTTCTTGTTGAGAGAGATTTTCCTGGGAGCGAGGAAGGTTCATATCTGATTAAGGAAGATTTAAATTTGTTAGAGATTTACTTCCCTAATGGATGGTCTTAAGTAGTGTTTATTACGTAATGGAATGAATTACACATGTAGTAATGGAACGTGTCCACCGAGAAATGCGACAACTGAAAGGCTTCGATGCCGAGAGGTAGGATAACCGAGAGGTTAGGAGCAACTGGCTCCTCGAGAGGGTAAGACCGAGAGGGCCAAAGGGAGTGTTCGACCGAGAAAGCACTTGGCTGAGAGACTATAAGCATGCTCGGTCACTTTATGGGCGGTATGGCCTGATGGGCTCGGGTAATTCCATTATTGCGGTAATAGGCTGTTAAACCATGTACCATCATTTGCCTTCTACTCCTAAGGCTAGTTCGAAGGAGTGGCATTAGTAGTAGCGTTGGAATAATGAGAATCATGTAACTCAAAAAGACACGAAGCGAAAATGATTTTGGATAAGTGGAATGGGTGAAAAAATTGAACTCACGTGAAAGGGGAGCATTAAATGCGGTACATGCCATCTCGATATTCGTGAATCTTTTGGGGCACTCCTCTTTTTAGATAGTCTGAGATTGGTTGTAACCATCATGACTGCTTCGTTTTTGCTTTCTTATTTTCACTAACTTAAGAAATTAGGGTTTACAAAATTTATGGGAAAGTAGATATAGCGAAAGATTCTAGTTCACGCAATCACCGTGGAATTGGTGAGATTAAAAGCGTGATGATAGAGAAGGAGTGGTATGCTATATTAAAAGACATAAATTTAAGTGATGGTTTTCGGCTGAGGCTACCCATAGGGGAGGAGAGGGTGAACCATATGCTGGAAGGCTGCATTGCCATGTATAGGGAGTACATGAGATATGGTTTGCAGGTGTCTTATTTGGAACCTTTAGATATTGTCTTGAAAGGATAAAATATATTTCCAACCCTACTGATTCCCAGTGCATGGCGGTTGATAGTAGTAGAGGCAAGTTTATTGAGTTTTTATCATTCGAGATATAATTTTGAGAATTTATCTTTGGTATTTCTTTTGGGGAAGTTCATCGCTGGGGTCCCTGCACAAGGTTGGTACTATGCTCAGACAAAGTGAGAATTGAAGTTGAAATTCTTTTATAGAGAGACCATAGATAGGTCGTGGAGGAGCAAATTCTATCCTATTGAATTTGCGAATAGGAATTTGGTGTTGTCATTGTTGGGGGCTAATGGGGAGCCTTTTACGAGGTTGAAGGTGTCTGTGTTTTCCCGACATTCGGGTTTTGTCAAGTCGGTTGGAAATTTTTGTACGGCTATGGGTAGGGCTGTCTAGGTGGAAGCCTTGATTGAGGATGAGATATTGAAGTTAGCCAGTCTTCTAATGAATAAGGAGTTGCAAATTTATGTTGGAGAAGAAGGCTAAACAACTCATTGATGCCATTGATTCTGCCAAGGTTGATGATCTTGATTGGGTTACTACCCTGAAGTCGATAAGGGCCCATGCCAAATCAAAAAAGGGAATTGAGGATGAAGGGAGTGCATCAGAGGGCGCATTTCTAAACTACATTCTGAGGAAGAGAAGGAGATTAGTTTGGACACCGAACAATGAAAAGGTTGGTGAGGACGATAAATCAGGCTTAGTAGGCACAATGGTCCCAATGCCTGAAGATTCTGTTCTTTTGTTGGAGGGGGCCGAAGAACAAGACGCGAAGTTGGAGTGACGGTGGATGAAGAAAGAGAAAGTGTATCAGAAGAGAGGGCAAGTGATGTGTACCCAATTGCTACTCTCTTTCCCAAAGGAAAGAGAGATAAGTTGATGTCCCCAGTTCCTAGTGCCAAGGAGGTAGGGGCTATTAGAGAGACACTCCAGATTCCTCCTTTGGCTACTGGAAGCCCTAAGAGGCCAAGTGCTAAGGTTAGGCCTCCTATGTTTGAGGGAGAGGATGCTTCTCTGGGTGCTCTAGGCCTGGATAAAAAAGATAGCATAGTGAGATTTGAGTCGGGTTCTTCTGGCACTTTCTTGGAGTACTTGTTCATCAGGAAGGGAAAAGGGATAATGCCTGAGCAAATGGCTCCTCTTCCCCCTATTTTGGTTTGGTCATTTGATTGTTCAAAGCATCTGAAGAAGAGAGGAACCGCTGTTGTATGCTGCGGTGATAGCTATTTTTGTTATTTAGATGAAGAGATTCACTGATAGGCTGGATTTCCACCAAGTAGAGTTGGAGTTGGATTGTTTATTAGTGGAACAGGGTGATGAGGCAGTGGTGGCTTTTTTAGTTTAGGTATGCTTTTCTTGCTAAGGTTGGTGTTAATTCATTGTTTCTGTCATCATCTATGTAATTCTTTTCTCATTTGTAGGCTATTAGTATGGCAGAGTTTCAAAGTGCAAGGTACAAATAGTTAGTAGATCACTTTGAGTGTTAGTTAGAGGGTTTTGGAGAGGAGATATCTTAACTTAAGCCAAGAGGACCCAAGAGGATGTTGAGAAGGCGAAGACAACTTCTATTACCCTACAGAAAAAGGAAAAAATGATAGAGTTGCTGCAGGCTAATTTGGACTATTCGATCGGGTTATTGATATGGCCATTGAAGAGGGCGAGAAGTTAAGAAATCTCTTTAGAAGAAGCAAAGAAGATTGGCTAGCTGCTAAGGAGCTTTTGCAAGAATAGGAGGGGGCTTATGAATGTGGCACTGGGAGCTCTCTGACAGGTTGTATGAAGCTGAGGATATTATTCGATGGTTAAGAAGTAGCTCGACTGATGGTGCTGATGTTGGCAACTCCGACAGGATGGGCCTGAGCTCCAATGGTGCCCTTAGAGGAGGCTGTTTTGAAGAAGTCATTAATGCTTGTTCGCATATAGATGCCCTTATTTCACTTACGTGTGGCAAAGGCATCCTACTCCCTCTTCCCCTTGATTTTCTATTGTTATTGTACTTCTTTTTGGTACTTCCGTGTAATACAATCATTTTTAGAATGAGAGAACCTTTTCAGGTCTATTTTGTCTTTCCACATTGTTGTTTTGCTACACGATTATTCCTTGTGCGAAAGTGGTGAGGTTTAAACACAGTAGGTATCCCCCCTCAGTGTGAATGAAACTATGATAACAGATGTTACTATAGTAGATTTAATGTTGAGAGAGCAAGTATGAGGAAGGTGTTACTGGTAGTGAGTGAGGTTGGGTGAATCTCAAATGGGATGTCGTGATGACACCTTCAACAAGAGCCTCATTTGTCATTGATACGACATAAGGATTGTACCATGTTTTAAACCATATGTCATACTGAGCTATCTGGGGCTATTGCGGTAGGAGCGTATCCTTGGTGTTATGTCGAGAGGCAACGAGGCAATGTGCTGAGACACCGTAAAGATATTTCACCTTGAAAGTAGGTATGTACTGTACTGGTCATTGTAGCGATATAGAGCTTGTTGGCATTATGCCAAGAGAGAGTTTGAAGGTATTGTGCCGAAAGTGTACTCGTTGACGTCACACCAAGAGAGAATTCAGAGGCGTTGCAACGAGAGAGTGGTTGTTAGCGTTGCATCGGCATTGCATAGAAAGTGTTCGTTGGCATTACGCCAAGAGAGAGTTTAAAGGTATTGTGTTACACGATTTAGGTGTATCAATATTTCAGGCAAGTATACCCTAGTCGAGTGTTGCGTATAGTGCAAAACAAGTGTCGATCCCACAAGGATATTATGTATTACCAATTATAAAATATTATATCTAAGTTGGACAAAACGAATCAAGATTATAAAGATATCAAAACTATAAAAATATAAAAAATAGAATATTGATTAATGAAAACCCTAATTTTATAAAACTCTAGGATATCGATTTCATCTATCTTCAATCTTTCACACGGTTGAATTCTTTCGAATCCCTTAAAGTTTATTAACTAAAGATTTATTTTTGATGATGATAGATTTTCCTAAATTAGATTCACCAAATGGTCATGTAATGAAACCCTAATTCGATTAACTAAAACCCAATAGTCATGCAATTTTGATTAGGCCGAACTGCATTAAGATCTATAGAATATTTGTAATCTAGGATTTCCTCTAAAATCCCCACACACAGAGTTAATCATCCGTCGGTCTCATAACCCTATATGAATTTTATTGTATTAGTCAGATTTCATGCAATCTTCTTTCGATCTCATGCATATAATCACAAATCATCAAATTGTAGGTACCTATACGAATGAAGTATTAAGTTCAACAATAAAATTTCATCAAAAAAAGAATATGTCAATAAAGATTTAAGGGAAAGAAATAAATCAAACCATTCTATTAATCAAAGAACAAAATCTATCAAGTCCTAGGAACAAGAAATCTAAGTAGACATGATAAAGAAAAGCAAGAAAAGTAAAGAAAACATTCCATTTACACCGAAGGAATCCTCCTCCAAAGGAGGTTGTTGCTAGGGTTTCTCCTCTCCCCCTTGTGTAAAGGATGTCTCCTCCTTATAATCTAATTTCTAAGAATCCTAAATGACTTAAAATTCGTAGGTGTTCATAACAACTTGATATTTCACTTGGACTTGAGTTTTTGGAACTCATGGGTCTTGATTTCTAGTACTATAGCAATTTCGACTCAAATTTTGGATATCGTTTGGCTTGACCCAGCCTTTGAGATCTTCATAAGATTTGTAGGCCTTGAAATCTTCTTTCCAACCCAATAAGAATCAAGTCAATCGGATATCGGAGCAGAAAGTTATGCTCAAAAGACTAACAGTTATCTGTGCAGTCCAATATTCTTAAATAAGCCTAATAATTCTAAAATAAAATCCACGAGAATAATCAGTGTAAAATAATGAAATAAAACCTAAAAATAGTCCTAAAAGTTATAAAATAAAGGCTAAAATAAAATTAAATGAAACAATTTAAGTGTATAAAAATTTCGTTATCAAATACCCCAACACTTGAATGTTTGCTTGTCCTCAAGCAAAAATAAATTTTCTCCAAAACCAATTTGACCTACCAAGTCCCTAACCATATATATGACAAGTTCAAACTGAAATTACAATCAAGACAATCAATATTTCACAGTATTCAGCACTAGAGAAACTATTGCATCTCATATAGTTTCATCGAAATCAAGAACAATGCAAGATTCAACCACCTTCATAATCGGTTCACTCAATAGAATGAAGGAAGATACAAACCAACTACTCAAAGTACTAATTTTATGTAAGGATATATGTATCACTCAAATCAATACAATGAGATGTCATTACCATAAGTTTGCTCATATATCAAATCTCCACCACTTATATATGAAATCCATACACCAATCAAACGGTCTTTTATTTGATTGTAATGGGGTTAAGGTAAATGATAGGATAATGGGTAAGATGTAGGGTTAAAATGATTCACTAAGTATTAAGACATGACATCATTTACATCAAATCAAAGAAAATACTAACTCTAATCAATGTGATAAATCACATATTCAAAGCAAAGAATAATGTAAAGAAATTTCACTATAAGAGTGAATAATAACAAGACTGAAAAATGCTTCTTTTCTTTTTTTTTTTTCGATTTTTCAATCAGCACTCTTTCTTTTCTCTTTTTTTTTTTCATTTTTTTTCTACTGGTTTCTTTCTTTTTTTTTTCTCATAACTCAATCAACATGACAATGACTAAAAATATATATAAAACTCAAACAAAACAATAATACCTAAAAACATAATGCCATGCTATCAACTATAAGTATATTAGTGAATTAGAGTTCAAAATCTAGAGCTAGAAAAATGAGTTATAGGGTAAATTATGTGGGTAACATATGAAAGAATATGTTTAGACTCAAATTGGTTAACTAAGGGACAAAAAATGATTGGAATGGTATTTTTCGGAAGCCAAAAATGAGTAATTCTAAGTGCCTTAATCATTTTGATGTATAAAAATCATGAATGTGGTCTCAAAATGCATAACCAAACAAGTTCTAAAATGACCAAATCATGTGTGATATACACTTAGCAAAAAAAAAAAAAAAAATGATAAAAGCAAAAAATTGCTCTATAAGGCTCAAATCCTCACTAAGGTAAATTCTGTGTTAAATCTTGCATGTCTATCGTTCAAATCAACCATAAAAAGGTGAATAGTCATTCATGTACCAAATAACTACTAATATCAATCATCTATCATGCAATCCAATTTAAAATAAGTAACATACAAGGACTAAAAAACTCGAGAAAATCTAGTTGGTTTGGAAAAATTTTTCAAAATTTAAGAAATTCAGCAAAAATTAAAATTCTTAAATAAAAATGTTCTAATTCCTAAAAAAAAATAAAAATACTATCCTACAAATCAGAATGAAATAAATAAAACACCTAAAACTCAAAATGCAATGCATCCCCCTCACACTTAATCCAAATATTGTCCGCAATGCAAATCAATCTAAAATCAAGAGAAGAGAACAAAAAGACTCCCCTGATTAAGTCAGGGAACTTGCAACTTCCTCTTTAGCAATTTCTTCTCTTTTCATAAATCTTCACAGTATGTCCATTTATTGCATCATACCATGCCTTTGTCATTCTCTTATCAATTATCGCATTCTCATATGTAAGTTTGACCTTTGAAATCTCTTCAAGTTTCCTCTTGTTAGTGATCTCTTCCTTGAGAAATTTTTTGTATCTTGGCACTTGTCTGATGACAACTAAAAGAGAAATATTAATGTGTAATTTCTTAAGAATTTTTAAAAAATTTTCAAATTGTACTTTTGCACATAACATGTGTTCAGGAAAAGGAACAAGGGTTTTTAAATCACTAAAACATAAAACACTTCCCTGTTTAGAATCTGGTGTTTCAGCCTCATCATTCATAGACTTTTGAATCTCTTCCTTTGTCTCTTATTTATCCTCTTTATCCTTGGATAGATCTAGTACCTCTTGCAATTCTTTCTCTCTCATCAATGAGATTGCATTAACCTACTCTCTGGGGTTCTTCTCAATGTCACTTGACAATCTATCTAGCACATAAGAATAAAAGGCGTTAATTAATTAATCAATTTCATTTTCAAGCCTCTCAAACCTTTCATTTGTTTCTGTTGCCAAGCATTTAATTGCTATCTCCCACAATACTTTACTCTCTATTGGTTGTGGATTCCCTAAATGAAAATCTAGTGGATTCACTTTCTGTAGTTCTCCTTGATTATATGAAAATTTGATATGGTTCCTCCATCCAGGATTATACTTGTTGGAGTAAGGGTTATCTTGAGATCTGTCAAAGTTAGAAATGTAGTTTGTTTGCTGCACCTATGGACACTCAAAAGATGCATGAGTAGAATCACCACACGAATCACAATATAAAACTTGACTAGCCACAACATTTGTCTGATTAGTTTTCAAAGCATGCAATATAGAATCCATCTTGGCATTAAGCATGTTAAAAATGTCAACCTCATGCACACCAGCCCTCTGCCTAGGAATTTCACTCTCATTATACCAATCATATTGGTTAGAAACCATACTATCCAATAATAACCATGCCTCATTATATGACTTGATCATAAAGGCACCTCCTGCTGCAGCATCAATTGTAATTTTCACAAAAATTTAAAAGAACACCATAAAAAATCTGCAAAATCAACCAGTCAGGAATACCATGATGTGGACACCTTCTAATCAAATCCTTAAACCGTTCCCGGGCATTATATAGAGATTCACCCTCAAATTGCCTAAAACTAGTAATATCATTACGTAGTTTAGCTGTCTTACTAGGTGAAAAATATTTAGCTAAAAATGCCTGAAAAAGAATTTCCCAAGTCGTAAAATAATTAGCAGGGAAGGAGTTTAGCTTTACCTTTACCTTTCCCTTAAGAGAGAAAGGAAATAACCTTAACTTGATAGTATCAGAGCTGACTCCATTTAGCTTGATTATATCACTGATCTCAAAAAAAAAATTTAAGTGGTTGTTTGGATCCTCGAATGCTTCACCACCGAACTAATTTGCTTGTACCATCCTGATGAAGGTGAGTTATGGTTCTACAGATACCGGCTCCTTGACTCAAACAGTAGCCGCCGATGTTGGATACACCTGTAAAAACCGTCGGAGGGTGCTCCGGGGGGAGACTCCGACGCTCAAGTCAGTAAAGAGCGGTTTTCGTTTGAAAAAAACAGATTGAGAGTATAGGGAAAGTAGTTCCCTGTGTTCTCTGTGTTCCCTGTGTTAGGCCTAGAGAGTGCACCTGATGTCGAGGGTTTTGAGACCTCTTATACTTGTGAGGGTCGTGCGCTGCTGAGGTACTTCCACCCTACCTTCCTTATCGAACCGATCCGGGAATCTCGGTAATCAATATTATGAATTGATCACGATCCTCATATATCGGGAAACCTTCTTCTTCGGGATGGATACTTTCATCATCTGAAAGATTTTGGAATTGCTGTTACGAAATAAGAAACTGAAATCAAGGAATTTCTAACCTTCCTTTATTAATCGATAGGGGTGCTGCCTCTTATTCGGTTGTTCGATCGATAAAGGATCTTTCGAGACTCGCCCGGTTAGAGGATTGACATTTGTTTAATTAGATGGAGACTGTCTCTGATCAGTTAACGAGGCAACTGAGACCCTATTGTTCGGTAGAGCCGGGCGGATAAGGTCCTTCGGTAGATCGATCGGGACGGCTATGACCCTTGGTGGATTGTTGTTGTAGACGTTAGATACTGTTCAGCAGACCCATTTTGCGGGTCTTTAGAGAATTGGCTCTTTTGGTTTGGGTCTTGGACTACGTCCCATCACATCCCAATGAGACTCGGCTTCATCTCAAAATTGTTTGCCTCTACAGTGGGTCGCGCAATGCTAGTCTGAATGTCCTGAAGTCTGGGAATCGAGTACTCTCTCATTGCTCTATTCTCATGGGCCATTGCTTCTTCCTCCTTAACTTCCTTGACTTGTCTATGAATGGTTCGTAATGTTTTTTCAATCTCAGGATCAAAATCAACTAGGTCAAGGCTCTTGGATCGCAACATGTACTATACGGACACAAAAAATAACATAAAATTCAAACTTCAAAACCAATTGTAAGAACCACTCAAGAAAATCTATAATGCCTAGATAAATGTAGAAATCACAAAAATACAGCAAAATAATGCAAAAAAAAAAATAATTTGAAAATTCTAAAAATCACAAAAAAATAAAAAAAGAGAAAATTTTACGAAAACGATAGAATTTGACGAAAATAGGGTCGTGCTCATAGCTAAAGCTAGGGGTTTTGTTCAGCAGACTGAAATCCTTCGAAACAAGTGGTCAGTTGCCCTAATTCCTAAATATATTTTCAAACAGCCGAAAAAAACCTATAAAACCTAATTCTATATGAAAGAAACGAGAAATATATACAAAACCCTAAAATCTATATACCTTATTTACTAAAAACAAGAAAGAGACACGAAATAAAAAAATAATATCCAATCTCAAACAAGATGATTTTTATTGATATACAAGAATATCTCCGACAACGGCGCTAAAAACTTGTTAAGCGATTTAGGTGTATCACGATTTCGAACAAGTATACCTTAGTCGAGTGTTGTGTATAATGTATAACAAGTGTCGATCCCACAAGGATATTATGTATTACCAATTATAAAATATCAAATCTAAGTTGGACAAAACGAATCAAGATTATAAAGATATCAAAACTATGAAAATATCAAAAATAGAATATTGATTAATGAAAACCCTAATTTTATAAAACTCTAGGATATCGATTTCATCTGTCTCCAATCTTTTACACGGTTGAATTCTTTCAAATCTCTTAAAGTTTATTAACTAAAGATTTATTTTTTATGATGGTAGATTTTCCTAAATTAGATTTACCCAATAGTCATGCAATGAAACTCTAATTCGACTAACCAAAACCCAATGGTCATGCAATTTTGATTAGACCAAACTGTATTAAGATCTATGGAATATCTGTAATCTAGGGTTTCCCCTAAAATCCCCACACACAGAGTTAATCATCCGTTGATCTCATAACCGTATATGAATTTTATTGTATTTGTCAGATTTCATGCAATATTCTTTCGATCTCATGCATGTAATTACAAATCATCAAATCGTAGGTACCTATACGAATGAAGCATTAAGTTCAATAATAAAATCTCATAAAAAAAGAATATATTAATAAAGATTTAAGGGAAAGAAATAAATCAAACCATGCTATTAATCAAAGAACAAAATAATTTTTTTTATTTAAAAAATATAAAAAATAATTTTTAAAAAAAAAAAAAAAAAAAAAAAAAAATACCCCTTTTAACGAAGGAATCCTCCTCCAAAGGAGGTGACTACTAGGGTTTCTCCTCTTCCCCTTTGTGTAAAGGATGTCTCATTCTTATAATCTAATTCCTAAGAATTCTAAATGACTTAAAATTCATAGGTCTTCATAACAACTTGATATTTCACTTGGACTTGGGCTTTTGGAACTTATGGCCTTGATTTCCAGCACTGTAGTAACTTTGACTCAAATTTTGGATATTTTCTGGCCTGACTCAGCCTCTGAAGTCTTCATAAGATTTGTAGGCCTTGCAGTCTTCTTTCCAACTCAACAAGAATCAGGTTAATCGAATATCGGAGCAGAAATTTATGCCCAAAATACTAACAGTTATCTGTACAATCCAATATTCTTAAATAAGACCAATAATCTTAAAATAAAATTTACGAAAATAATTAGTATAAAATCATGAAATAAAACCTTAAAATAGTCCTAAAAGTCATAAAATAAAATCTAAAATAAAATTAAATAAAACAATTCAGGTTTATAAAAATACCGCTATCACATTGCACCAAAAATGTGCTTGTTGGTGTTGGGATAAGAGAGTTTGAAGGCATTGTGCCTAGAGTGCTCGTTAGTGTTGTGCCAAAAGAGAGTTTAAAGGCATTATGTCGAGAGTGCACGTTGGCGTTGCACTAGGAGAAAATTTAAAGGCATTGCACCAATATTGCACTGAGAGTGTGCTTGTTGGTTTAAGAGAGATTGAAGGTATTGCACCGAGAATGTGCTCGTTGGCATTGTGCTAAGAGAGAATTTAAAGGCACTACGTAGAGAATGCTCATTGGCATTGCGCCAAAAGAGAGTTTAAAGACATTGTATCGAGAGTGCTCATTGATGTTGCATCAAGAGAGTTTGAAGGCATTGTGTAGAGAGAGTGCTCGTTGGCATTGCGCCAAGAGAGTATGAAGACATTGCGCCAAGAGTGTGCTCGTTATGATCATGATGTTACTAAAAGATAGTGAAACATTATGAAAATGTCATTGCAGGAACAACTATGAAAATCACGAATCAATTTATTCAATCTGCGACCTAAAGTTATGAACAAAACGATAACAAATAATGAGTAAATATCACTAGTCTAGAGCAATAGGTGACTCGGGGTCACATGGAAGCATCCCGATTCCAAGAGGTGTCGTGAATTTAACCTTCATGTACTTGGTGCTCAGCAACACTTCTAAGGTATTCAGGCCGGGGTGTCCTAGGATAGCATTGTAGGCCGACTGTAGTTTGATCAAATTGAATGTCACCATAGCAGTTGCGTGATTAGGTGGTGTTTCGAGAATGATAGAAAAAAGTGTTTTGAAACTTAGACCAGACTAGTTGGTCCAATCGGGAACCGGACCAGCAGCCGGTCTGGATTTCTTAACAAAACCTGATTCTCAAAAAACTGGTTAAACCTGATCAAGACCCCAATTGGACTGGGAACCAAATTGAACCGGTCAACCCCGATTTTTTCTCTTTTTTTTGGGGGCGTAAAAAGTGCTAGGGAGTGGACTCGAACCCAGCACCATCAATGCATTCGTGAATTGTCATGATCACCGGAGCACATTGCCCTGTGTGTGTGCTTCCCTTTTTCCTTTTTTTTTTTTTTTTTTTTTGTTTTTCTGTCTCCTCTCGCCTTTTCAGCATTTTTTTTCTCCCCCTAACCATGGAGTCATGTTTTTATTCCTTTTCTTTTCTCACTGGACTTTTCTTATTATTTGAATTAGGTTTTGATATATTTGAATGATATTTTGTTTTGAATGATATATGATATTTAAATAAATGAATTATATCTTATTAATATTTTATATTTTGAACACGAGTTGATAAATATTTGTAATTAGATGTACAGACTTTTTAAATTATTAATATATTATAATTTAAATTTATTTATGACATGATGATGTCATTCTACTTTTTCATCCGGTCCGATCGACCTAATAACTCATTTACTCCTTGGCATGACCAGTGCGTACTTCAGTTCGGGTTTCAAAATACTGATAGAAAGAGGGATATGACCCTCGAGGTAGAGCCACTCACCCAAGAGTCCTTTATCGGTCCAATATAAGGCTAAAGGTGCATGCAATTAAAACCCATTTGTTGAATTGCATCCCAATAGAGGAGATCGCAACTTGCCCCTTAGTCGATAAAGATCCTCTTTACCGTGTACTGGCCGGTTTTGGCTGTAATGACCAACAAGTCATGGTGATTTAAATCAATCCCTACTAGGTCATTGTCATCGAAATTTATCATGGTGTTTTCTTCTTTTGCCCTTTTTCAACGCAAGCTGCAAGGACTTCTTTAGAGACAGGTACCTCAACCTTCTGAAAGATTGGTGCTATGTTTGCTTGACTTGGCCCTGTTGAATTTCTATTTGGGCCATTGAGCTTGAGATAGGGAAAGCTTCACTGGAAGAGTAAGACGTTAAAGAGGGGTGTCCGCTCTATATTTGGAGGATTACCCCATTGGCTTGGTTGCGGGCAGCTCCTGGGTAAGGTGGTTTGTTTAGCTCGTTTTGTTGTGGTGTTGCACGTGGACTTCAAGGAGGGTTGTTTTCTTGTTCTATGCTTATGAACCTTTGGGGTCTGCCATCTCGAACCCGGGCCTCAAGCTCGTCCTTTAGTTTCCTACATTCGTTTGTTTGGTGGACATAATCTCTATATAAGTGACAATATCGAGTTTTTTCCTTCTTTGAATCATCTTCTGGGAGATGTGGGGTTCATCTAATGTATGAATTATTTCTAATCTGTATCAGGATCTGACTGGGCTTGCATTTAGAGGAGTGTAATTAGTGAACCTATTGTGAGAAGGAGGTCTCAGTCAGTTCCTCTTAGGTGATGGTTGTTGAGGTAAGTAAATATGTTTAATTTTTTTCAGCCTTGTTTCGGTGATTATCAAATGCCACAGCTTCTTCGGCTACTATGTATTTTTTTGCTGGAGCATAGAATTATTTAATAGTAGATTGAGGGTTTTTTTATGATGGAAGTCTTTATCCCTGAGGGCTGTAGGCCGGTGAGTAGCGCTGTTAGCACAACGAAGTAGTCTAGACTGCATTCTTGAACTTATCCAGAAAATCCCTTTGTTGCAGAGATAAGAGAGAGGTTGACTTCCTCTTAGCTCGCCAGCTAATCATAAATGCACTTTGAACTGTTATCGAAGTTGAGAAAAGTTCTTGATGCTATATAGAGGGAGTGAACTAAAGCAAGTTAGAGTGTTGCCCTTCAGGATCATAGGGAAGTGTGTACACATGGCGGCATCTAACATATCCCTCAAGACCATAACCGTCACAAAGCAGGCTGTGTGATCTCGAGGGTCTGTGGTACTGTTGTACCTCTCCATGGGAGGGAGGAGCACATCTCGTGGCATAGGCTCAGTGGAAACTATAAGATCAAAAGGAGAGAGACTGGTGGCATATGCAGTGGCATCCCCTTTGCCTGCACTCAGTGGCCACGAGATCCTCAACCTATTTCCTTAGGTCATCTGGATCATGTTAGGAGTTGATTGAGGGCTCTTGGTGATTTTAGGGATGTAGTCTATGCATGTGAGATTGCTTTGATCTTTGGGGAGAAGACGATCCCTCCTATCAGCGAGCACGACTAAACTCTTCTAACTGCTTAATCATCCTCTGTATCTTTAATTAAAGTCTCTCCATCTTTGATCAGTGGACTTTGTTGGGAGAGGTCAGAGCAATAGGTGGAATTGGCTTGTCCTGGGGTTGGTCTTGGGCTGTATAGCAGGTAGAGGAGGATCTTCTGGGGAAGCAATTCTGTTTGATGTTGGGGATGAATGGCTAGAGTGTCTGGTTGATTTTCGGGAGGTGTTGTGGAGGAGTGTTTAAAAAATTGAATGCCTGTCCTCCCACTGCAGACACAGTCTTCGAGGCATTACTATTCCTTCTCTTTGGTGGCATGATGATTGAAAAGACAATGAGACAGGGTGTGAAATATGCTACCTAATGAATCTGGCTGCTTCCTATGGATGATGCCAATTTGATGGAAGTGGGTTTGGCTCTATAGATATCTGCTCCGTTGACCCGTGTGTTAAGTTGGAGTGACGAAGAGTTCTCAAGATCTTCAACAGTGATGAAACTTGCAAATACCACCTGAGGGTGCTCTCGTAGGGCAACCTTCGACACTCAAGTTAAAAGAGTGGTTTTAGAGAATAAGAAATAGACTGAGAAGAAATATGAGAGAACCCTATGTTGTCTTTGTGTGAGAAGTGTAGAGTTCCTAAAAACATATCTGATTGGCTGCTGGTGCTTAATATATATAGTATGTATCCATGGTAAATCCCATATGTGTTTAAGGGTATAGAAACTCTAGTTTTCTTGTAAATATTGCTGAAAATTTTCCAAAATTGAAAGAACTATTGTCAAAGATTTTTAAGAGATTTAATATCCTATTGATTAAGAAAAGTTTAAATTGTCATAGAGACTTCTTGCCTTATTGGGAATGACTGTCGAGATACATTTCCTTGTTAAGAGAGATTTTCCCCGGAATGGGGAAAATTCGTATTCAATTAAGGAAAATTTAAATCCGTTAGAAATTTACTTCCCTAATGGATGGTCTCAAATTGTATTTATCGTGTAATGTAATGAATTATGCTTGTAGTAACAAAACGTGTCTGCCAAGGAGTTTGACAACCGAGAGGCTTGGGTGCCGAGAGTTAGGATGACCGAGAGATTAGGAGCAGCTGGCACCTCAGGAGAGTAAAATCGAGGGGTCGAAGGGAGTGTTCAATCGAGAAAGCACTTGGTTGAGAGACTGTAAGCATGCTCGGTCACTTGTGGGCGGTATGGCATAATAGGTTTGGGTAATTCTGATTTTTTGGTAATAGGCTGTTAGACTATATACCATAACTTATGTTTCTTGAACCTTTGCACCTAAACTTATAGTTATAAGCCAATAGTGCTTTGATTTACCCTAAGTGGACTGTCTTGAAACTCGGGCGTATACTAATGATTAGCTAAACTTATTGAGTTTATAATTATGGATAATAAGAATCTCTTTTATTTGTGGATTAGAAACTTATTTATATTAGGATGGTAACCAAAAGAAATGCACTTATAACCTGAGGATCGATCAAAGCTAGTATCTTAAGAGATGTATGTGTACAAGATAATCCAAAGGTTAATAGAAACTGATTATAAAAAATGTGTAAACACGATAGCCTGGAAATCAACAAAATTATCTAGAAAAACAAACACAATGTTCGATCAAAATGTAACGATCTAGAGTAGTTAGAAAGTTAGAAAGATCATCCAATCAAAGTACAATGATAAGAGAGAAGTTAGACAGTTAGATAAGTCATCCAATCAATAAAAAAATGTAAGTTGATCTAATAATCGAAAAAAAAGTTAGAAAAGTTAGAGAGTTAATCTGATCTAACCGTAGTAACTATAAGTATTGATAAATTTATATTTTAAATACTAAAAACATATACTTTTAATATTTTTATCATGTTCAATTATTGAAAAATGCAATGGAAGTACAAACAATACATCAATATGAAAATTAAACGTGAATTAGCATAAAAAAATTAATTTTGTAAATAAAAATAATCAGTAGAGAAATTAATAATATTTTGATTTAATTTGTTAGAATCTCCATGAACCTGATAAAATAAACTTCTAACTCAAATCTTCTTCTATATATATCCTAACTCACTTTCCTATGTTTTTTAATCTCGACTGGCAAATATGTGTGAGGATGAATTCCAAGTGTACATGAGAAATGTCATTCCTAATCCTATTAGTATTTTAATTAGAATAGAAGAATAAAACTCTAGAGAGACATTAAGAGTTTAAATTTAGTGTTTTAACCTGAAAAAAAAAAAAAAAAAAACTTAACGTTTGTCTACTTTTCAAAATTATAAAATCAACTATAATAATTTTTAAAATTATAAAATAGTTATAATAATTTTTGAATTATAAAACAATCTTAATAATTTTCAAAAATTACATAATAGATAGGACAGTTTTTGAAATTATAAAATAGCTATAATAATTTTTAAAAATAACAAACTAGGTGTAATACTTTTTAAAAATTATAATCCTGCCCTAACTTTATCTCTCCTTATGTTATTCTTCTACCCAAACACAAATATATTGTCATATCGAGTAAATAATCAATACAAACAAAATTTTAGAGTTGAGAAGAGAGTTATGACATATTTATTTTGACTTCAAAAAATTATAATACAATCCCTTAAATCATTAATCACATTAAAATTATTTTTAACTTTAATTAATTTTACTAAATAATTATAGTTGCATTCTAAAAAAAATACCGTATTATTTACAAAAGTCAACATATAATATTTCATTGTTTTGTCCTTGACATAAATATATATATTTTATATGTTATCCCTCTATGTAACACTCGTAATTGAGGTGACATAAATTAAATATATTATCATTTACTCAATTATTTAATTTCATTTAATGCTTCGTTCAGAAAAAAAATATGAGAAAACCCAACATGTCTCGTTCATTTATATATACTCAAAATTAAGGCATATGAACTATGTATAAGCATACAATATCAATTTTTATTTTATAGTAAATTTGAATAATTCACTCTACATGTCACAGTGCTAACTACTTGTATTGGTTTCAATTAAGTGCGAACTCCATCCGACAATGAATGTAAATCATCTATAATAGAAAACTGTCAAATTATGATGCGTAGATGATGAAGTGTCCAAATTTTTCAATCAATTATGAGTTTTAATTTAGATTATTGTAATCATGACTTAAAAGTGTTACATGTGCTTCATTTACATTGAATCAATAGATCTTATACATACATAAATAATATGAAATTTTGTTTATCTATTTGAATAACCATATGATCTTAACATAGAGAAGACAATATAGAGTTTTTTGGATATATAAAATAATAAAATTAGTAGATTATGATTGATTTCAATATCTTTGAAAAAAAGGGTAGGGGTCATGATACATGAATAGAAAACTAATAACATTAGGTTGGTGGATTAGATGACTCTAATTCTAAGAGTGGGCTATCTAAGTGTGATTGAAGTTCATAGGAATATGTAAGTTCCCCCAAAGTTTGGAAATTTTTGTAGTTTTGGCATTTTTTTTTTCTCCTTACCTTCTTTAGATTTGAAGATTGTTATAATAGCGTCAATCAAATTAGAACCTCCCCAATTTTGAATATTTAAGGGATTAGTTGCAAAAACCACAAACTACAAGGGCATTTTATAGTTTCCTTTAATTTTTTTTGATTATTTTGCGGAGTCATACATACGAAAACTCAAAAAAGAAAAAAAAATCTTAATTATGATTTTTAAAAGTATAAGTAGTTTTTATTATATATTTCTCTTAAATTATTTTCGATTAAAAGAATATACTCGTTAATACTATGCTATATCAATACCATTTCAAGGGGATTTATCGTCTTAAATGATATTAATATGTCGAATATTTTTTACAAGAAATTATTTTAAAATGACTTAAGATGGAGATTATGTGGGGTTTTAACACCATTCTTTTAGTTTATCAAATATTAATTAGGTTTGAGAAGAGATGAATGAATAGAAAAATAGAGAATGAAATAAAATTTATAATTTAGTGGTTGAGTATTAATATACAAAGTTTTAGATTTAAATTTATGTACGACAAAAATGAATATGGAAGAATTTTGTTTTTTTTTTAAAGTTTGACTTAATTTGAATCTAACTTAAAAGTATTTTGATGAATCGAACTTGATAAATAGTTTAAAAAAAAAAAAAAAAGAACAAGAAGGGATGAGAAATTCTGTCAAAAAAAAAAAGTGGACGTTTTTTATTTTCCAAAATAGTCTTCAATATTATTGCGCTATTGTTGTCTTTATTATTATCTATTTTTTTGGTTTTCCGGTATCCGAGCTTTGCAAGATTATAAGGGGTTGGCTCTCCCGCTTCCATGCTTTTGTTGTCTTCATACTCTCAAGAGAAGTTCCTCCGCGCGAGGGACAATTGTTTGAGCACACAAGCCACGCCAAAGTGCTCCGAAGCCTAGCAATCTCTCCGATTCCGTGGGATTTAATGGTTTCTTGTCTGACTTTTGATTTCTGAATTGCGCTTCACCTGTTCGATGAAATGCTTCTGTATGTTATTGACTTCGATCAAATTAGTGATAATTAGAGCAGTAGCACGGAAAATGCCAATGTCTATCTTCTGTTCAGATGGCCTCCGGCTCAGAAGTGGAAGAGGATTTTCGCTACTGCTGTTGCATTTATGGAACTAGCAATACAGTAGGTAATCTATTTTGAGCAGATATGGCCTTTTTTTTTTTATGCATTTTGGATTAACAAACATAAAGCTCTCGTGGAAATTTCTCGACATAGTTCATTATTTGCAATCTTCTTGAGGTTTTATCCTCCTTTTGCAAAGCATTGAGGTTGGTATGCATCATGAATGCTTTAAAGATTTCCAACCTCATGGTTCCTTCCTCTTGGCAGGAAGAGATTGCTCTAAAGGTTTCCTTTTTTTATGCTTTCAATGCTTTAGAACTCTTTCCATCCTCTTTAATGATTTTAAATATTGCTTCCTTTTCCACTTGCCAGGCAAAGATTGCCATGGACAGCCTCGAAGTTCCTGTCGGGTAGGTGGCCCTGTGGTAATCATGCAAAGTCTGATTTTGGCAGTATCAGTTTATAATCTAAGTTCTTTCATCTATAATAGAGTTCGATTAATAAATATTTTCTTGCGTAAGAAGCTTAGACATACTGATTTTATCATGTTGGTTGGAATTCATAGACTTAGGATCCAAAGTTGTGGTCATTGAATTTTTCGGCTTAAAGATTGAAAGACCTTTTTCATTTCAGATTAGGGCTCTTGAAATGTCGCATTCCATACGTAAGGCAGTTTATTGTGGATGAGGTTTGATGAGGTTTAACTTGTTTATGAGGAGCTCAGGTTCAGTCATGTAAATGTTATCAGGAGATTAGTTATACAGCAATACCATAAGTTTTTGATAATTATATTTGTGTTGAATTTGAATATCTTTTAGATGCTGACTAAATGTGGACCATGGATTTGATAAAGTTGGGATAGTTCTAGGTTAATGTATAATTATTTCATCCTTGATTTTTTAACATCACTCGTAAGGAGCACAAACCTATTTTCATTTTCTCTTCTTGTGTGAGGAGCAAACTTGGGGAAGGCTTACATAGCTCGAATAACCTGCATTTCATTTTTCTCGTAGAGATTGATAAACAGATAAGATCGCATGGTGCTGTTTGTGCTAGAAAAGAATAATTCTTGCTGTTGGAATTGTTGAATTCACGATTTTGCTAAAGGTTCTTAATCCTGCCAATCACAATCCTGCTTTGACATGGAAAAACTGGAAAATGGGTATGTTCGATTCCAGCAAATAAAACGGTTTAATAAGTCCTCTGCTATCACACACATGAATAAATATCTTTTAATTCTTCAAATGCTTTTAGCTTGCTTGTTACTCAGAAGGTTTGAAGCAACTTGCTAATCTCAGCTGATTAACCCAAGTGCCAAGTTGAGGAGAACATACATGCAAGTTGTTTGAATATGTACTTCTTTCTGCGCCTGCTAGGTACTTAATTTGCTTTCGACATGCAAATTGGAATACCACTTTATTTTTTCATCTAATTTGCTGCTCAATTGGCCTTGCCTTTTTTGGGGATGTTACCTTGTTCCATTTCTTTTCCTTTTTGTTACTCTATCAGGGGGTCAAACTTTGGCAAGCTTGCATTGATTTGTTTTCTCTCTTTTCTTTTTGTTCTTTTTATATTCTCCCCAAAGCTTTTTTTTTTTTTAATTATTTTTTTTAAATAAATATGTTTCTCACTTAATCTTTGACCTATGTACCAGCAGTTTTATTGTGGAAGATGGGAAGGTTATTGCCTCAGGATGCAATCGAACTACCAAAACACGACATTTAATGCCATCAATAATTCAATATTCTTCTTTGCGTTTCATCCTATTTTGCATGCAATCTTGTTGAGTCCTAACATTTTTACCTTGAGAGTGTTTATTTAAATATACGTAGCAGAAAATATGTCTATGCCAATAGATATATATTAACATTCAATTTAGCCACTCACAGGGTTTTCAATGGAGTTGAATTGAGAAGGTGGATTCATATATATGGCTGCAACTAAGTTGTGACTAAACCTTTGTTTGAATTGAGTCGATGTCAAATTTAAGTTAATGTGCTGGATTCTCCAATTTTGGGCCATTTTGAGGTCTTTAACCCTGTCCCCTTAGATTCATTTTTCAAAGATGAGTAAAGAGTAGAATCCAACATGTGAGATTGTTTTAAGTTTCATGGACTAAAAGATCTACTTAGCTGAAAATTTGAAAACTTATATCATCAATAAGACAATCTTGAAGGGTTTATCAATGCAAATGTACATGTTTCTTCGTGAAGAATACTTTACAAAGGTTAAATATTCATCTAAGAATCTATTACTGTGTATCATTTGATTTTACAAGTGTCATGGTATTTCCCATCATGGAACCTTCCTAGTAAAGAAATTGGTGAATTGTTAGAAATTAAGTTGTAATAAAAATACAGCAAAAATCATTTTTTTTTTTTGTGCGAGAAGAGGACGCAATATCAACAAGTACTCAAGCTTTTAGGTGCATAAGTTTCATTATTCATAAAAGTTTCTTTTAGGTAATTGTTTGATTAACATGGAAAAGAAGCTCTTTCAGGAGCTAAAGTATAAGTTAAGACTGACTCCTGGAAGAGGAATTCACTACTCACTATTCACACAATTATTATCTTCGACTTCAGGTGAAGGGGAAAAAAAATGTGTAGGAGAGAAGATTGGAATTTTGTATAATGACTTATGCTCTTGTGAAGTAAAAATAGAGCTCCACCTAGCACTCATTATTGCAAAACTTTGACGAAGCCTCAGCCTTTAGTTCAACATGCGTAATGGTAGCCATGTGAGATTTAAGTTACACTGAAATTTCATCAGGTATTTGACTTGCTTGGACAGGATTTTAGTGGGAAGCTTAAGATCTTTTTTATGTTTTGGGATAATGTCTTGCAAGGGTTTTAAGCAATAGACAGTTGAAAGCTTTCTTTTTCTTTAGCAGCCTTATTCGAGCCTCTATGTAGCATGGACAACAATATGCTTCACGTGCATGTGACTGGTAAACATGAGAACTTTGATGAGAGACTTCATTTTGTCTAGAGTTTTGGATTGTTAATTGTCATTTTGTTCAATAGGAGGATGACTTTTAAGATATACTTTTTAAGGGTTTTAGCCTAATGCACTTTATTGGTTGTTCAATAGGAAAATTTTTGTCTTTCTTTTCCTTGAAGCTATAAGAGACCTATATTGTGGCACCTAGTTATATGAAATAAGTTTAGTTATGTAATTTATACCTATTTGAACTATTAAACTTTAACTCTTGTAGAGTTTGTTTAAAAGGCTCAAAGTGGTGGGCAAGGGTTTGTAAACCTGTTGAAAACAACCAATAAAGTGATGATGACAAGCACCCAATCTAAAACTAAACCAAATCTAAAAAAAAACATGGGAACAAGATATCTAAATTCCTAGCAAAATTAAATGAGATCACTATATCTTTCTAAATAATGATCTGAAATATCTGAATTGTGCTATTGTCATACGTCAAGATTACTTCTAAGCTGACAAAATCATAATCCAGTCAAGCCATTGCCTTTCTAATCACAGAGAAATTTTGGTCTCAAATTCCATTAACAAACTAGACCATACTCAAACAAATTTTTGTACATTGAGACTAAATTGTTGCAATTTATATTTTCCAAGAACCTGAAGGAGTGAAAAATCCAAATTTGCCAGGAATTTAATAAAATTTGGGGGGGGGGCAAGGGAGGACATAAATTTAATGCAAGTAATCAGATATGTGTCCAAATTGTATGGATGTTTCAATAAAATGTTGCGAAATGTGATAAAATTAACCTTATGAGATTTGAACTGCAAACTATCGTACCACATGCAACAACCCCTTGTTTGGGCGTGCAAGATCAAAAGCACAAGCTTTGGTTTGGGATATGGACGATAATGAAGGATCTAGTTGGGATTTATTTTAAATATTTTAGATCATATCTCTTATGGTAGATAAGATTTATCTTGATTAGAATTGTATTTTTAGATGGAGTCTTTGTTTATCTTGACTAGATTGTTATCTTTAGATAGAGTCCTATTTTTATATGAATTGATTTTCCTCAAAGGAGTCCTTGAGATTGTTTCTTTGATAGAGTCCCCCCCGTTCCCCCCCCTTTTTTTTTTGTCTTTACCTTTTTTTCTTAATACACTTATGTACCCTTTAAGGAAATTTCCCGTTAATAACATCCCGGGGGCCCCCGCCCCCCCCCCCCCCCTCTTTCCTAATTTCCTCACTTCCACTTTCCCCCCCCCCCCCCCGTAGTCTTCAAATTTAAGTTTTTTCTCCAACCATGGTGACAACATTGAGAGTAAACAAACGATCCGCATATTTTGTGATTGGCTTAGTCTCTTCCCCCCCCCCCCCCCCCCCTCTCTTTAACTATTTTGAACGGACGGGGGGGGGTTTTTCATTAAAGCAAGGCCTTGGTGTGATCGAATACATAACAATTTGAGGAACTCAAGATGCAGCAAGCAATAGTAGATTTAGGGGGATTGAATATTCTATCTAAACAAATTGCACTTGATGTGGAAGAATATTTGAACCATCAAGTACTAAAAGAATTGAGGTTCAAGTGGAAAATTTGAGCAAAACCACAAGATCGACAAGTCACAACAAGACCTATGGGTATAATAAAATAATCTACATATGGTGGAGGAAAAAAAAAAACAAAAGACGAAGAAAAAAAAAACACAACTCTTTTGTATGGGATATCGGTGTGATTGTTGCTCATCATTACCTCAATCCATACGTTGCATGGATTGTACAAAATCACCTTCGTGATTCCATCCTATGCGATGTCCCAGCAAGTGACACATATTCTTTTGGCCATGGCTTTATGATCGGGGTCAATCATAATGGCAGAGACACATCTCATATGGATAAGCTCTTTCCCCCTCGTTGTGGCTTCATGGGTACCACTTACAATTGTTGGTGATGTGAAGTTTATGTGCTATTTTTGGCATTCATTGTGGAAATTCTCTGAATTTTTATCCAGCATTTCATCCACAAAGGGACCCCCCCCCCCCCCCCCCCAACAAAAAACCCCCCCCGACGTGGGGGGAATGGCACCTAAGAAGCCATGATTTGGCCTTTACCAATGCCCCCCCCCCCCCTTACGTTAGAAGAAAATTGCTACAAACAATGAAACCACAAGCACATGCGTTGACCCCCCCCCCCCCCCCCCCCCCCCCCCCCCCCCCCCCCCCCATCCCCTTTCTTTGTCCTTGCTCCCCCCTTTTTGCTTTTCTCTTTTTGTACGGTTTGGGGTTGGAGATAATGAAGGATCTAGTTGGGATTTTTAGATCATATCTCTTATGGTAGATAAGATATATCTTGATTAGAATTGTATTTTTAGATGGAATCCTTGTTTATCTTGCTGATTGTTATCTTTGATAGAGTCCTATTTTTATATGAATTGGTTTTCCTCAAAAGTCTTTGTTTATCTTAACTAGATTGTTATCTTTAGATAGAGTCCTTTTGAATTGGTTTTCCTCAAAGGAGTCCTCGGGGGAGGGTTATATTTGAGTAGGGTTTCTTAAGCTTTTTTTTAAATGGGTGCCTTTAATTTTTTGATTAATAAACATTTTCCAGATTGTGAGATGCGTCTGCTCTAGGTTTCCTTTTCTCGCCTGGGCGTTCATATGAGTGTGACACAAGGATTTGACCCAAAGTCTTGCTTTTAATGGAAAAGTAAGATGTGCTAATTTGCCTTATTGGGAATTAAATGTTCTACTCAGGACCTGGGTGGTCCATGATCCCTTTACAACTTATGGTTAGCACGGGAAGGTGAAACATTTAGCTCTAAATTCCTTTGTATAGAGAATCTTTGTTAATGCTATGTGTATGATTTCACTGCTTGCCACTTATTCTATACTCAGGCTACAAGACATGCGGAGATGGAGGCTATTGATGTTCTTCTTGAGCAGTGGCAGAGAACTGGAATTTCAGTGGAACAAGTTGCAGAAAAATTTTCAAATTGCATTCTCTATGTTACTTGTGAACCATGTATAATGTGTGCTGCTGCCTTGTCAATTCTTGGTATGTTGATTCAATTACATTGCATCATAGAGAATGACTTCATTTATTTTCATTCTTAATTAGATGTTTATAATCATCTCTTCTTGCAGGTATAAAGAAAGTATACTATGGCTGTGCAAATGATAAGTTTGGAGGCTGTGGATCAATCCTGTCACTGCATTCCAGTAGTTCTGAGCATCAATTCAGGTTTCTTTCTTTAAGAATCTTGCTTGGTGAAAAAGCCTTGCTCATAGAGATTCTTCAGTTTTCAGATGGCAGATTGCTACCATCTGAGCTTCCTTAACATAAGAAACCCAAATCCGCTTTACATATTCTATTTTGTTAGTGATTCTAATTAATGTAGGAGCAATAAAGAAGAGGGTTTGAAGAAGTATAATAGCTAGGGCAGGGATAAAACAGAAGCCAAAGAGTAGACTGTGAGAGGGAGATAGAATCTGAAGAAACCAGAATGTGGTCCGAGGTGGTTGGTAGAGAGAATAGAAGCCGAGTGACAACCATCCAGGAGATGTAGAAGTGGAAGGAGGATGTGAAAGGTTAGAAGGAAGCTGAGAGTAAAGGTAGAGGGGAGCAATTAACCCAAGAATTGCTAGTCTAATTCGTCTGCGGGCAAATAAATCAACTGTAAATCGAAATAAATAAAGAAATCTAATTTGTAAATATTCAATCAAATACTATGATGTCCAGTCAAATCCTAAACTATTTTAATATCTTCACGATGCTAAGAATATCGAGATTTTAAAATGTTAATTCTTTACATTTGTGTGGCAGTATTAATGCAATATAAATCTTCTTCTAAGATGGGTGAAAGCAATCAATTAATATTTATGTATTAAAATGACCATAGCATTTTGCATCCATTATTTCTTTGTGATGAGTTTATTTAATTAATCTCAGCACCTTATCGACATATGAGAGACAAGTAATAATCTGACCTAACGGACGAGAAAAGAGCCCCCCATTTGAAAGGAGGAAGTTAATCCCCGGTTAGATCTATGAAATTTGTCCTATCCTGAATGGAATAACCCTTATTCAAAGTTTTTTTTGTCCCAAGTAAATCATAGTTGTAATAACATTATTTTTTTTAAAACATCATTTTGTCAAGATTATGTGATAAAACAATATATATATATTCGTAGAAGTCTGTTGCACCTCCTTGGTGCTTCTTCCATTTTCATTTCCTTTTCTTTCGGTATTTCTTTCATTATGAATAAATTCTTTTTGTTTTTTTTGGGCTGAAAAAAAAAACCAGTAGTGCACCAACTGATGTAACTATTTCTTTTTTCTTTCTTCCGTTATTATGATAGTGATAAAGGCTCACAGAGGAAAGGTTTTAGCTGCACTGGAGGAATATTGGCATCAGAAGCCATCTCTCTTCTACGAAGTTTCAATGAACAGGGAAATCCCAATGGTATGACTTCGAATGTTCAATTGATAGTTAATTTTGTATGGATTTTTTTTTTTTTTTATTTTTTTTTTTAAAAAAATAATTGTAGTTACTTTGCTATGGCATTTTTTCCCATAATGTAGATCTCCACATTTTAAACTTCAAAATGAAAAGGAATGTTTTCTTTTTCTTTATAGTTAGCTGATAAAATCACCTAAGATTCATTTGATGTGTAAGGGGGTTTTCATAATGACTTGAAAAAGTATCCAAAGTTCTGCTCTGGGCTTGCTTTACCTTTTCCAGAGATCACATTTAATGCCACACAAATTGTTCCTGCTGCTTCACCAAACCAATGCCCATGCCCTAATCACCTGCACCCACTAAGAGCTACTGCCAACATGGTGACCGGGATGCTAAAGTTGCTGCTTCATTGGCATGAAGTTAGGACCATAATCACCTTCAGAAAAAAGTGCATGCATGGTACTAGTATAGCACTTTCATGACATGGTTTTATATCGTAAAAAAGTGATAGCACTGCTAGTCACTGTTACTAGAAGCCTACCTTATAGATGATTTGGGTGCTTCTTTTAAATCTCCCAGAGATGATGATTTGTGCTATTGATGGTCTCGGTTTCCTTTTTAATTATTTACTTGTAAGTCTTTCTTCACTCTTGGAGCATTGACATGCCTCCTTTCCACTTTAGTCATGTGATTTAAAGTTTCTCAAAAAGTTAGTCCCTTTCTTTGGACTATATTTATTTATTTATTTATTTTTAATGACGGGACCATCCTTTTAACACTATAGAGTTTCATGGCGGATTTAGAATAATATGTTCTACATTTTAGGTGAGGCATGGATTTCTCAAGGTCTCTTGAGGACCTTCTCCTCTTGTGTCTCAAAAGTTTCATATCAACCAATCATGCAAGAAATCTTGGGCACTGTACTTTCATGGTAGTGATTCAGTGTATTGGTTAGATATGTGTGAATTCTAGAAAACTAATATTTCCCTTTTAGTCTGCTGTGGGGGCATTTAGCAGACACTATCTGTTAGACATTCAACAAATTCAAGTGATCTTTGCCATTTTTTATGCTATGTTTGATCTCCTTCAAGGATGCCTTATGCTCATGATTTGTAGTAGTAACTCCTCTCCATCTTCCGTTGTAATATTGTCCTTTCCTATTATAAAAAAGCACATAACACATTCAGAGCCCTTGTAGATTCACTTTCCGTAACAAATCACTTGTGTTAATCATCTAGGGCTAGGCTTAATCTCCGAAGGAAACTTCATCCTCCAAAATTACTGAAAGAAGGATGCTGGAGGTGAGAGTTACTTAAATTTTTAAAAAGTTTATCAAAATAAAGGGTTCAGAAGAAGAGAAATTGGGACTATATCTAGATTTGGATCACTCCCTTCTATTGCAAGCAGCACTTCCTTGTATTTATGTTGCCTATCTGTTTTCACTTGCTCTTGTGTCATCTGTTTGTCTTTGATTCTTCATTTGTTCACTTGCATGGCAGACCAAACGGTACAGGCATGCTGTAATTGCAAATTGGCAGAATGTGGCATTAAGCAATGGTTAATTGCCATATGGCACAAAATTGTCCTAGAGTTATTGGTTTACATTGACTTGATGGGCTTGAATCAAAATAGTTTGCCCCCAACCAAATTCTGTCAATAGGCCGTTTCTCCATGGTTCATACATAAAAGAAAGTGTGGAGAAGCTATATACTAATGGTTAACAGATGGTATTCATCAATTATATTTATGGAAACGGTCAGCAGATTACTCTTATTATTGTAAGAATACTGTTTCATGGCTGTGGTATATGTGAAATGGATAAGATCCGACATGAATAATTCATCCCCAGGCAGGAAACCTAATTAGTTAGATGGGAATGTCAGGATTGAACAATTCTAACACCCAATATGAATGTTGATAAAAAGCAATCCCTACATAAAATGCTTTGAAGAAAAATATGATATGACCTGGCTATGAATGTATGCAGGAGTTCTTTATGTCATGTATGGGGGCTAGTTTAAACGCTAAAGGGATTATTCTTTTTGAATGTCTTCAATCTATCTATAGTACAGAATTCCTGATTCATCATAAATCATCTCTGATTGGTTTAGCACTGAGGGGATCGTAGGGATCATCATTTTAGAATGTTGTTCTCATTAGTCATAGCTTTTATGTCTACCAACAAGTCCATGTTTAGTCCTTTTTTTATTTTATTTTATTTTTTGGTTCAGTTAGTCCCTTTGCATTTGCTTTAAGAAAATATCGTATTCTAAATGAGCAATTAGTGATTTCATAAATAGCATTCTCTTTATAAGTTCTTTCCTAAACACTACTCTTATCTTTTGTTCCAGCTCCAAAACCTCTTCGGCAACCGGAACACCAGCCTAGAAAGTAAATTACAAGTAATTTTGTTGTCCTGCAAGGATTCTCTTTAGTGTTGAGGGCTCATTTACTCTTCCCTTTCTCGATTATTTTTACTTATGCAAACAACTTTGAATCACTCTTTTAATACAAATGATGACATGGCATTCAATCTTCTTTGAAATGCTCTTTTTTTTTTTGGTGCCATGGATTTGATTCACTGCCCAATATCTAGAGTTTTGTTCCGACTAATTTAGACCGAGCCGCGGTCGGGTCCTTAAGGTCTCTTCTAACGTCATTTTTACCACTCCCAAGACTCGAACCCGAGTACTTGGTGTGGGGTTCTAGTATCATTCCCATGGACCAAAGAATCGTTGGTTTTTGAAATGCTTTTGTTCAAAACATAATACAGAGGTGAGGAATGAGGATAATGAAATGATGACATGTTAATTGCTCAAGGACACTTATTCAGCTCTCCATCATATCCTATGAATGTTGCCAACGTTGATGGATACTGTGCATATCATGTATTCGTTTTGGTCGTGGTACTCAAATCAAATCTTGGTGAGGCCTAAGATTACTCCTCCACAGAGCATTGGACCTGCATCGGTTGGCTGGTGGACGATGCCTCATCTGAATTTGTAAACTACCAAAAAACTGAAGCGAAGGTTAAGTTGTGTTGTTGGATCGAGTGTTCTAGCCACAAAGCCCTTATTCTTCTATGAGTGATACATTTGTTTTTTAGAAGTGAACATAGATGAAGGATAAGAGTTAGATTTTCTTTTATTACCAATTTGATTATCCTATTATTATCAAATTTCATTTTTCCCACTTCTTTTTCTAACCAGGAAAGTAAAATCTGAGAAAGCTTCTCGCATATTATTTTCCCTGATTTCCTTCCATTATGAAATATATTAATTAAATGTAGAGAGATTTTTGGAAACAAATATTGAATTTCGCATGTTATTTTTTTCTTTCATCTTCTCTTCGTGGCCAGTTTTTCTTTTCTTTTTCTTTTCCCACCCCTCTCTCTCTCTCTCTCTCTTCCTTTCATTTTCTTCTTTTCCCTCAATTTCTGCGCATATCTGATTTTGTTTTTCGACTCTTCTTTCCTTCTTTCTTCTCTCCCTCTCTTTGCTGCAAACGTCAGAGTTTTTGAACCTACTGTGTTGAAAAAGCATTGAGGTGAAGACTCCTCTGGTTCGAGGACTTGCGGCAGCATTGAAATAATCAACGATTTATTATTATCAATGGACTATAATTGGTAATTCTCTACTTCCTCTGCTCTTCATAACCAATAAGGCACAATTGTCATGGCTTCAACTACTTTGTGCCGCTGCCAAGGGCAAGAAGTCTGTTCCCTCACCAAAACCCAACATCAGCAACCTACCCTTCAATGCCACCAAGAATAACCCTTCCTCTAAATTTGTCAAGCTGCTGCCACTCCTTTAGAAATGGAGAATCGGACAAGGTGCTCTTCTTCATCTCTGGTTACCATGAAGATAACACATTTGTTCGACTGCCATCAATTGCAATGGAATTAAACAAATTGTTTCATTTCGGTCATGATTTAGCAATCCACAAGATCACTTGATGCTTGGTCTAGTGGTTGGGCATTGGTATTCCTTAAGTAAGGTTTCGGGTTCGACTATTATACATGGAGAAAACAATTATATTATACAAAAAAGGCCAAACCCAGGTTAAATTGGATTTAATCAGATTAAATGTGATTATCGGATGTTGATAATTAAAAAAAGAAAAAGAAATCAATGAAACCAAGAATTGAACAACTTGTTCAATTCAAGTCATGATTTCCAAATTGGATAAGAGAGAAAAATGGAAAGAATGGTCGATTCTAAGATTGCCATTGACAATAACCAAAAAGAATGAAATCAAGAAGAGAAAGAAGAAAGGGAAGAAGAAAGAAGAGAAAAAGGAAGAGGGAAGATGGTGATGATCAGAAGTCAAGAAAGCGGGGAGGTGTCAAACACAAAATTGAAGAGGAGAGGAGGAAGAAGGAAGAGGAAGAAAAACCAGCAATGAAGAGATGGGGAAGAAGGAAGAAGAAAGAATAAGATGGAAAAGAAGTTCTTTCCTTTTTTAATTTCATTCGAAAATGTGATTGTTTCACATGTTTTTAAAAATTTTTGCTAATGGGATAAATCATAGGGTGATAATTTACTAATTGAAAGAGGTAAATTGTCTAAAAGGTGGAAAAGAGATTTTTATCTTCTTTTTTTTTTTTTTTTTTTTTTTTTTTTTTTTTTTTTCCGGTTCTAAGAGATGCAAATCTTAGTATAACGGTTAAGTTGTTCCTTGTGACCTTGAGGTCACAGGTTCGAGACGTAAAAATAGTCTCTTCGTAAAAAAAAAAACAAATGAAAGATTGTGTACTTACTCTCCCCTTACCCCCGCAAGTTGGGGAGCATTTTTTTTTTTTTTTTTGTGGTTCTAAAATCACATGGGGGTAATCCGGTTAGTATTCACCATGGATGACACATAGTATTCAGCCATTTGACACCCATTTGACAAATATATATTTTTTTGATATATAGGTAGGTTCGAACTCGAAATATCTATGATTAAATAATCCAGACTATGTAGACAGGGATATTAACCGAAACGTCTATGATTAAGAAGAAGCAAACAACTTGGTAGTTGATTGAAAAATCAGAAAAAAATGAAGCTCCTAAGCTTTGGAATTACGGAGATTTCATTTTCCATGTCCCCATCTATTTGGTTGTTAGTTATCTAATACTGCATCAAGTCTTAACACTGAAGCTGAAAATAAGTGCAGACAAGATCAATATGATACGAGAAATTTTTGAAATTCATATCATGCTCTTTAAGATACATTCAAATCTTAAAAGAATCACTGGAAATTTCTAACATAAAATGCTATCTCTTTCGTTTTGTTTTCCTTTCATCTATTTGAACTATCACGTCCAAAAAATTTTGCAAAAAAGAAGTGACTAAACTATATATTTTTCAATTCCTTTTAGTGTTTGTACGTGCCAAAAGGTTCAGTTACTTCTTAAAAAGCTGCAGAAACAGGAGCAAAAATGTCATTCCTCATCCAAAATCAAAGTCTCTCCTTCAGCTCCGCGACCGGCACGTATATCACTTTTGGTTTGTCCAAACTAGAATCACTAGACTTACCTGGTAGTCTCTGCTTTAAATTTTCAAGCCTATTCCGGATTCGACAGAGCCTTTCCAGTTCAGCTTCTGCTGTCACTTCTTGCAGGCCTCCACCATCCTTGAATTTTACCCTCTTTGTTTTAGCCTTTGCTTTTAGGTAGCCAAATTGCTTCTGCAAGCTAATATCATCACTAAAATCCATAGTCTCCTGAATAGAACAAATGTTAGGAGCTGGACTGCAATTGAATGAATAGCAAAATAATGTGTTGTACATGGGAATTAGCTGCACAAGGAAACAAAATGGAGCAACCAAACATACGCAAAGTTCCAATGGTGTAGTTAACTTTCCGAGTCAGGTTGGACCACTGCTTTAATCCCGCATAGGCATCTGATTCACAAACACCCTCCCACCCCCCAAAAAAAGGGGCTAGCACAAACGTCCTAAATTTTGTAGCCAGTTTAAACCAGGATACAAAAGTTTCTAAATGCTGTGGTGAACCGATTATATTCTTATCAGGTGAACTACTCAAAATTTCTAGTTTAAGCTAGAGGTCCATTCTAACTAATCTAGAGGAATAGTTGTAATTTAACATCACACTATGCCCTCTTTTGGAGAGCCCTAAATGCAACTTTTGTGATTCCACCAGAAATTATCAGGCATATGGATTTTTGAGGGAATCCCTCCAAAATGGACACCAAATTGAACCACATCATACAACCTGCCTCAGTGCATTGAACTCAAGATATATGCAGATTTAATTCCTCTAACGCCATGAAAACTTTCTTGAAATAGCTTTCAGTTAAAGTGATAATTTGTTGGAAGAAAAAGATAATACCTGTTTACCATTGAAAGGTGACCCATGTGAAGCACTTTCCTTATGCATCACTGGGGCACAGGTTGTATGTTTTGCCTTCTTTCCCTGCCGAAGCTTCTTCAAGTTCTTAGATGTACGGATTAGAGTTGCAATCAAAGGATTCCTAGATGTTGAATGATCAATAGTACTGTTCTTTACGATATCTGATATATGCTCATCCATAGAACTTTGAATTTCTTTTTCTCTCTTTTCCTGAAAAGGGGAGCCAAAATATTATTCATTCAAATTCAAAGTTGTCAAAATTTAAAGAGCCTTCCTATAAAAGTAAAAGAAATTGAGGCTAATTCCATAAGCTGTAAGTATCCCTAATTCATGGTAGACAACACTAAAGATGGCAATTTAGAGATGATAACATGTTAATTTGAGTTATGAGGTCAAAATATTCATTCTAATTTTAAGTTGTCAAAATTTTAAGAGCTTTCCTGTATAAGTAAAAGAAATTGATGCCAATTCCATATGCTACAAGTATCCCTAATTCATGGTGGACAATACTAAAGATGGCAATTTAGAGATGACAACATGTTAGTTTGAGTTATGAAGACTGCACCTTCTTAACACTGCATCTGCTGATAGATACATTGTTGAGTGAATTATGTCAAAGCAAGAAAAGAAGTGATATTTTCATAGTAATTTATTTTCATCTATCTAAAATTCCATTGAATAACTGAATCCCAAATATTCATCTCACAGGTTCCCTCTCTGCAGCTCTCTCTCTCTCTCTCTCTCATATATAAAGTTCAATCAAACAGAAATCTCGTGTATAAAGTTCAATCAAATAGAAATCTCGTGTATAAAAAAAAATACTAACAAAAAGAATAAGATCAGTGACTTACCTTTCTGGTTTTGAGGGCTAGGTATCGGGCATTCTTAAACCATTTGTCAACCTGTAAACAGAGAATAGAGCTGAAATTTTAGAAGTTTGAAGTAAGCTACCAATGGGCATCCGCACTAGTAGGCACAAATTATATGCTCATTGGTTTGTGCCTATGCCGTGTAACTTACACCAGTACACTGAAGTAAGCCCTAAAAATTAAACAAGCCATTACCTTCTCAGGTTCAAGACCCAGCTGCTTTGAAAGATCCTCCTTAACAGCTCTGGAGGGAAGCTCATTCTCAGCAAATGCCAAGCGAAGCTTCTGGATGTGGACAATTGAAGCACACGGTTAGCGTTAAGCAAGTGTATTGGCCGGCTAGCTCTAATGTCAAAAATTTTAAGGAATGTTTGGTTATAAATCTTTCTTTGATAGAAAAGGCATATATATATTTACACAAACAAACGCATGCACACATAGATGCACCAAATAGACAACCATAGAGGTGCACCTATACATCCAAAGTTTCTAAGAAGAAATTGACAAAATCACCATAAAATCTGAATCGGATTTACATAATGCCACTTTAGAGGTGCACTAAAACAGGTTCTTAAGGGTTGAAAAATGCCACTTTAGAATGAGACCATCAAAAGCCTTGGTGGCTGATGTCTTGAAATGACCACATCTACCGTGTTAGATGTAAATGTAACTTTATAAACCGAATTTTTAAGCTGTGGAGTACCATGTTACAACCACAGAGGCTATCAACAAATATGTTGTACACAAAGAATAGGCAGAACCATATGGGATTTTGAAGTCTATTTTGCATTTCCACTTTTTTCTAACTTGGAAATATTTTGTCATGCAACAACCATACGGGATATTAACAAATATGCTGTACACAAAGAATAGCCACAACCACCTACCTCAACTGCATGAGGTGGGATTCTGAAGATTCTCCTTTTGATTTGGGTTTCTGAAGGAAGTCCATTTTGCATTTCCATTTTTTCCTTAGTTGGACATATTTTGTCACTTCCACAAAGTGCCATCAGCATGTTAGCTACATCCGATTCCTTTTCTCTTCTTTTCCTTTTTCCAGGACCCCACTCTTCATCTTCACTAAATTGTTCACTAGTGGCAACATCCTTTCCAAACATTTCCTAGAAGAAGCAAATAAACATTTAAACCAAATTATATTCATGAAATATCTGCCACAAAGGAAATCAAATATTTTGAAGAAAGGACTATTATTACCAAATTATATTCATGAAATATCTGCCACAAAGGAAATCAAATATTTTGCAGAAAGGACTATTATTTTGGATAAGAAAGGGTTTGACTGTTTATTGATGTTAAAAAGCAGCTTTCTTTCACAATATGAATGTGTAGACTGAAGAAAGCAATTGTGAATAACTTTGTGTTTAGACACCCACTTAGATACAAGCTGATTGGCACCAAATGTCCGACATTGCCAGGGACACTTACGCACACCAAGGATAACGGTATATGTGATTGCCAAAAGCTCATCCATTGTTTCTCTCAACAAAAGGAGTTTCAAGAATTCCCTATGAATGGTAACTACAATAATATGTTAATGCATAGGTGAGATACAAGCCATTCAAACTGGACACTACCAATAGAAAATTAATAGTTTGCAGTTTGACCTCAGCTTGCTTTGGAGTTGAGTCAATTAAATGATTCTCTTTGATGCTAAAGTCATGGGCCATTCACATTTTAGAGAAGCCATCTAGCTAAAGGGCTCAACCCGCGCATCCAAAATACTTACGTCATACAATTTCTTGTAATCAACAGCTCCTCTCTGCCTACGGCCACTTAAGATCTCGGCATTAGTACTTCCATCAGAATCTACAACATTGATGCTGTCACCAAAGTTTCTTCTAAAAACTTTGCCTCCACATTTTGCATCTGGGGACTGACCTTCAACTGACCAACTTAAGCTACATGAACTGCTAGTTTCATCAGAACTACTGTCATCAGAACCCTGCCTACTGCAACTCCCACTGTTGTTTTTTTCTGGATCATAATCATCATCTTCTGAATCATCAGAAGGCCAGTCTTCTTCTGGATTCAATAGCACATCCCCACTATCAGACAAAGCTGCTTCTTCCATGAAAATTTCCTAGTTGGTAATCATATGAGTTATTATTATATCCAAATTAGGAAGATGAGGAATTCCAAAAGGAAAGGAAATTATGGAGCCAACCTGCCAATTACTCTCCACAGAGAAGTGGGTCCCAATATGAGCATTCATTGCTTCTATGATATCCATCTTACATTCACAAAATCTGCATAACCAGCCTTGATCATCTGGAGGAACTGATATGTGATTAAGATGTTAATTTCAATAATAAATAATACAAAAATCTAAACTAAGGAGGGATCTGCAACTGAAACAAAATTAAATCAATAGATCATGATAAGAAGAAATTATGACGATGCCTTACTATTTTCGTTCGCCAATGGTGGATCCAGGCACTTTTGATGGAAAGCACAATTGCATGTCCCATCACATAGTATAATATCATTATCTGGAAAAGCTTCCCGTAGTTTGCACTTTGCACAGATTATCTTTACAAAAAGATAAATATTATCATTTTAGTCAGGTTGTCCAAGTTTGCTGATGATGGTGAAGAATAATAATGTTTCTTACTAAAAATGAGAAAATAAATCAGAAAATTGAAAGATCACCAAAAAGGCAGTCGAAACACAATATGATTTGAGCATCTATAAATAATCCCTGGATTGATGGCAAAGAAAGAGATTTCTTGATTCAATTCTCCACCTTGAAAACAACGAAAAGGGGAGAACAATTTGATGGCCAAACCAAATAAATAAAGAAAAAGTGAAACCGGAGAAATCACGGAATTTTGTATAGTAAAAGTAATGAGATCATATAAGTTAGTGATGCACAAGTACATGTTCATGGTAAACTGATCCATCTGGAGCAATCACTGAGTTTTCTATGCATCCCTCGGAACTGAGCAAATCTAGCTGGCGAATTGCCTCACGTATCCCTAGTTTACACTTCAGTATTTGCTTCCTTGCCCTTTGTAGCTCTGTGTCTGGTTTAATTTTTTCTCGACTGTGAAGGAAATATAAGAAGGAAAACTTTGATTCAGAAAAAAAAAAATAATTTTAAAAGGATTAAGGGCATGAAAATGGAAATGCCAAAAGTAGGAAAGAGAATTAGCTAAAACACTTCTCGTAGGCTGGATGGATGTTGGCAGAGAAAAATCCATCATAAAAATTACTTTGTTTACAAGAGATTGATGGTTGCATACTCTCAAGAAGTAATTGTGTGATTAAGGAAATAATCCCTTGATTGATTAGGTTTTCAATGTCTAATTTTGGTCAAGCATTTATTCCCATTTATACCAACATTCTTTCTTTATGCTTCAAGATTTTGCCACTGAAAGATAATTTGTAGGGAGACACTAGAAGAGTAAATGACTAATTATCACAAGCGAAAAGGGAAAAGCGAAAAGCAACTCAGTTTCTCCCAGTAATATGGTCAAATAGAATGACAAGCATTTAAAGACCTGGTAAGCTTCATCTAGTCAATAACGATACTGTTCTATTAGCACTGGTATTATATAACTTGATAAAGAATTTCAGTATACAACTAAAGTAGTCTGACCCTACAAAGGAAAAAAGAGGTAATGATTATATGTTATATCGCGAAGCAAATTGAAAGACATAAATAATAATATACAATAATTGTGAAGGTTGAGGAATGATTAACTGGCATTGAAATGTTAAAACTTAAAACTGTGTTTATATGGTCTCTGCAACAAAGAAAAGGAAAAATTCCTTCTATAATACAATTACAGTATTTGCATTGGGGTAGTACGCATCCAAGAAACAATCTTGTCCACCATTACAGTGAAGAATCTAATAGTATAAATACTGTTTTTCGTTAAAACCAGCACAAATCATGAGAACACAAATGGTAAAGGACAAGCATAAAGAAACATGGCATTGAAAATTTTTTAAAGAAGTATCAAATATAAGCATCCCTTACCTCTGTCCTTTCCAGCCTTCTCCTGAATAAGCATCTATAAGGTTCTGTTCAAGCTTTATCTTTATCAATAAGTACCTTGTTCTTCGTTGTAAGCGAGAAGCCTCATCAAGTTGTACATTTTTTTTCCGATGCTTCCGCCCTTTGCTTCTCTTGTGAATTTTAATATCACCATTTTCATTCATCTGATGTCCCTTGGATTTAGGAAATGAGAATTGACATGATGACTTGAGCTTCTTAGAGGAATTCTGTGTCTCCTCCTCAGTTGATCTCTTAATCTGGTTTTTGCTTGCAGTATCGTTTCTGGTCTCCTTGCTCATTACATTAGCAGTTTTTGTCCTTGACATGTTCAACCCAAGTTCTTTACCATGGGACTTTATTTTGGATTTGCAACTCTTAATTTGGGATGCTTCTCGTTTACCATTTTTCTCCAACAACGCAATTAGCTTGGACCCAATGCCGCTCTTGGGAAAGCAGCATTCATCAGGTTCTCTATTTGTCATCTTCTTTTGTGCTCCTGGCATATCTATCTGGAAAAAAAAAAGTACAATATTAGAAATAAGAAAAAAAAAAAAAAAACCTTGAAAAATTGTCACACCAGTGAGATTGAGCAGCATAAGCATGCAAAATTACTTTCAGGGATGGCACAAGTGGTGGTCTTCCATTCCTAGTTTGAAATTGCAAAATCAGGGATGTAACAAGTCTATATAATCAATTGTGCAATGAACGGCATGACCCTTCTAAAAGCACATCAGACTTTTCCAGGAGGCATCAGGCATCCTGCAACCGCATATCCCATGTCAAGAGCACTAGTAATTAAAATCCTTATTTTTTTCGTTATAGTTTCATGATTTCTACTTTTTCTCAAAAGGATCATATGTTGAGGTTGAACCAGATAATGCTCGTAGCCACTTGAAAATGATTGAGGAGCATGAGAGAACCAGCCCTCATACTCAATATTGCAGGAGCTTTAAATACAGTGAAAAAAAGAACTATGGTAGATTAGCTGAATCTATTTCACTTTACCCTAAACAAAGTTCAACATAAGGATTCTGAAGTCAAAAACCCTTCAGCAATCATCTCAAGAATAACAGAAAGGAAATTTAGAGAGAGAGAGAGAACCTAAACCTCTAGTTCACACTCCATTAAAATCAAGAACCGAAAACCATCTCTGCCAAAGTCAATGTTCGGATTAGAACCCAAATGAAGATATAAACAGTACTAAAAGATCAAGTGAGAGACAAGAAAACCAGAATCAAAATAGATATTTGGCACTGCGATTCAAACCCATTTGTTGGAACTACTACGCAAAGCGTTCATATTGGCATTGAGTGATCACGAAAGGACAAAATTGCAGATACCCAAATCCTAATTCATGCACAAATCTCAATGGAGACATCAAATGGCGGAATTGGTGAAGAACGGAGCAAGATTGGATTACCTAATAATAACAGGAAGCAGAAAACAAAAGATCTAAGAGCATGGAAAGCCCATTCGGGTTAAATAGAAGTTGGGAATTAGTACCCCTAAATTTGAAATTCAAAACAGGGACGTTTGATTTATTGTTGATGTGTGATTATTGAAGCTGATTGATGTTACTCAGATCGCCATCCGAGGTCTGCCTCTTCCTCTCCCAACGGTCGGCTCCTTTACCCCCCTCTCTTTCTGGAGTCTACCGTGTTATGTTTCCCAACAATCATTATTAAACAGAAATGGTATTTGATAGTCGATGTAGTGCAAAAAAAATATGGCCTGTCCGGTCCATTGATTCATCAAAAGGTCTTTTCCAACTTTTTTTTTTTTTTTTTGGTGGGGGGGGTCTTTTCCAACTTCAGATTTTCCATACCAAGATCTGTCTGAATAAACACTCGGTGCAAAAAATATAAAAGAAATACAAGTTTTGAATGGCGAGATCTCACGAGAGAAACTAAAATTTAAAATCACTGAAAATTTGTTTTTAAATTATAAATTATTTTAAAAAAGAAATACATCTCTTCTCTCTGATCCATTCACTCATTTTTTTTTTTTAAAAAAATATTTTAATATTTAAAAATACTTAATTCAAAAAATGTTGATAGAAATTGAATTACTATATGAATTTATTTTCTTTATTAATAATAATAGACATAATATTAAAAATAAACTAGTTGAAAAAGTTGATATTTTACTTTCATAAAGACCCTTATCATTGCCTGGTCACCCCACTTAGAGACAAATACTGTGAAGTGACATTAAAATTTTAGGTTCAGGAACATAAAGTGTGGTTAAACCCTTTATGGTGCCATTTGGGAACGCTTGAGTGGGGGTCGTTGCATTGACCAATCTCAAAATAACTATTGTGGTGGTAGCTCGTCACCGCCTATCGTAACAATTAAGGTATAACGGCAACCTAGAATATCTCAAAAGAATCCTCAACACCACAGTAAATGATCACAATTTAGAACTAGAACTCGTTAGGATTAAGTTCTAATTTTTTTTTTATTTTTTTATTTGTATATCTAAAACTACGTATTAATTTTTTTGTATTAAAATAATATTTGATTTTCTTATTCAAATAGATTAACAGGTTTTTATATTGTTTATACATATAAGAGGCCTTTTGTTTCAATATAAATGATTTATTTATGTAATATTGATGATATATATAATAGGTGTAAGTCATAATTACATTGATTAAAGTAAAATTCATTTCTAATTAGTGAAATTGAATACTTTATCATATATATATATATTTTGTTACGTAGAGATCATGAAATTATAAAAATATACGCACACACGAAGCTTTGAATACTATGCCTAGATTTTGGAGAAAACAATTTAGCAAAAATTTTTTGTCACTTGGATGTCCTACAAAGACATACTTTATCATGTATATGTCATAGTTTAAGAGTCTCATATTAATGAGGATGATTTACCCTAATTATTAAATGAGATTTGAACTCAATAGAAACTAGAACAAGGGGTTATTACTGAACAAGACATATAAAATAATTTCTTCAAATGTATTATGAAATAGAAATTGGTACTTTACAACTATATATAATTCGTGTGCCCCTTAATTTTAAGTATAGTGAAAAAATATGCGAAGTCAGAACCACTTACTTCTATATTTATTGATCAGAACATATTATGAGTCAAGAGTTTTGTAAATTGGGTATGTAATATTGGTTAACTGGGATATTTATATGCAATAAAGAATCTATAACAACTTCGTTGGATATCGTCCCTTGGATCATTCTAATTGACTATCGGGAAATATCTCAATGATATGATATTGTTTCTTATCATTTTTTTTTTAAAGAAACTTGTTTAGCACTATATTTGGTTGCGTGTGCGGGTACCATAAATCGAACTAATCGAACTTTGACCCGTGATCAAGTTTTCACATGGAACCATAATCAGTAGACCTAAAGTTCTATGGTAACTTGTTTAGCACTATGTGATACATGTTGGATACTTTTAAATATCCTCTTTTTTTGGATAAAAAATTCAATAAAATTAAATAATTGAAAAGATGATAATATATTTAACTTACCTGACATTAACTACGGGTATTACGTAGAGGAATAACATATACATATAGATCAAGGATTAAACAATAGATTATTTGTTGACTTTTATAAATAATACTATATTTCTATTAGAATGTAAATATAATTATTTAGTAGAATTAATTAAAATTTTAATGTAATTAATGATTTAACAGATCATATTATAATTATTTTAAAACTGTAATAAATATGTCCATATCCCTTCTTTACTTCTATTAATATTGATTACTCAAAGTGATTTTACTTTTGTGTTAGATTAATTAAAAAAAAAAGAATAATGTAGAGAGTGGGCTAGGGTTGAATTATAATTTTTCAAAAAGTATTATGACCAACTGTAATTTTTTAAAAAACTATTAAGATTATTTTGCAATTTTTAAAAATTATTGTGATTGTTTTATAAGTTTGAAAAATTTTGTGACTGTTTTTTGATTTCGACAAACTTTGTGATTGTTTAGTAATTTTGAAAATTATTATAACTGGTCTTGTAGTTTTGAAAAATAAATAAATTATAAATATTCATGTTATGTTTAAATATAATTAGGAATTAGAATATTCTAAATGCATTATGGATATGTATGTACGTATGTATGTATGAATATGTCTGTCCACACAAATTAACAACATTGAGAGCTTAGAAATGATCTTACATGAGGGGAGAGCCTTTCTCTTTCTTTGTTGGGTCTTGGGAGGCTAAATTTAGGGATCAACATACTAAACACTAGTCAGCATTTTCATTACCTAAAAAGGTATAAATGAATTTTCTATTATGTACTAAAGCTATATATTATACTTTAAATCATATTGCTTTTTTCATATAGTACACTAAGGGCGTCCTCAAATAATAGTCTAGTGATCACAACTCTCTTCTTCAATATGAAGATTTCAGATTTAAATTTTTGTAACAAAAAAAAAATATAGTACACTAACGGCAAGAGTAATTTATTGTAATTAATAAAACTAGTTTAATAATTTGAAAATTGTTGGAGGTGAGTTTCGGTTTCACAGATACGCCTCCTTGTGACTCGAACGGGTATTCAATGAGAAGGTTTAAAACTTGCAAAAGACAGATTGAGAAGAAGGGAGGAGGGATCTCTCTGTGACTTTTGTGTATCTTGTGTTGAGTCAGAGGACTTACCTGGTTAAGTATATTGAGAGTTTTTATATAACGTTCCTCTTAGAGTCGTGTGATCTTGGAGTGTTGCAATCTTAGTTTTCTTGTGGAGTGATTCGGAAATTTCAGAACGTAAAAAATTTGATGTGATCATCATTTAGAAAGTTGAATTATACGGAGAGATTTTTCCCCTTATCAATTAGATCCTCACGGTTTCCTTCTTTATAAGGAAGATATGTTTCGTGAAGAAATAAGAAACCCAATCAAGATGAAATTCAGTTGAATATCACTGATCAGGAATAGAGGCGTTTGATTCTTTTAATAGCCATCGGTTGGGTGAGAGAGAGAAGAGTGGCATTCGGTTCTATCGAACATTCTTGTGGATTGGACCACATAAATCTCAACGGGAGTCGGACGATTAGTGAGTAGGATTCCATAGAATTAAGCTCCTTCGAATGGTCGAAGCGACTGAGACCCGTTCGGGAAGGTATATCCTATTGGTAAAGCGGGGCGACATATACTCATTTACGTGTGAGTGATCTGGGTATACTAGATTGCGGGTCCTATGCAGTGGGCCTTTTTGAAGAGGGTCCCATCATTTTCCCCCGACTCGTGGTGTCGTTTCGTGAGAAAGATGCCATGAGTAATGAATTTTCTGAAAAGTCGCTAAACTTTTGGTGTAATAAACATCTTTTCGACTACCGTGAACCGTCTCTGGTGGTCCTTTAAAAGCTATGCGCTTGGGCGTATTAGGTATTCCTCTTCGCCTATGAGCAATTTTCCTGTCCAATGGAGACTTTTGCCAAAGATGTTGAAGAGTTCACCTTCTTCTTATCAGAGTATCAATGAAGTTCAAAGCACGATTATAAAGGAGCTGGATGAGATACGATCGAACATGGCTCTGGGCAGTGATTTTGTGTTAGTGGTGCCCACAGATACGGATAGGGCGAATAGAGTACCCGACGGTTGCGCCCCTATGTACAGGTAGGTGAGGAAGTATGGGGTAAAGATCCCATATATGTGCCCGTTGGTTGAGGTAATGCACTACTGGAGGGTCTACCCCACATTGCTCATTTACAGTATTTGGCATTTTGTGGCTATAATAATTTTCCTATTAGGATTTTGTCGTCTTCATTTTGATATAGAGATCTTGACGATCCTTTTTTCATTAACAAGATGTAAAAAGCAGGGTTCTACCCACTGTTGGTATCAGTTGTAGACCTGCCCAAACTCCTACTGGAAGTTTTATTACAATGAGTCAAAGGATAAGTTCTGGGCGCAAAAGTTTTTCTTCGTAAAGTTCTTAAATAGGGATCTTTTGCTTGCACTGTCGGATGTAGAACAAAAACCATTGCTGAAAGGAAAGCCTCCGCTTCCCACTTGCCATTCCCAGTTTTTTAGGTCCATCAGGCGGTATTGTGAGTTTACTCATTGGAACATTTGGGTGGACTTACTAGTGGATGATCAAATGCTGCTTCTGGCAGACTTGTTGATTGATGAAAGAAGAAAGGTCGTTAGGCCCCTTTTGCTGGAGTAGAAGGAAAAAGAGCTAGTAGACGATCTGAAACTAGTGGAGCATTCCATCTTGGATATGATTTCAATCGATAGGAGTGTGAGGCCAAATACTATGAAATCGCGTAAGAGAACTGAAGGGTCTCCAAGGAGGGGACTATTGAGGTCGAAAATGAGAAGAGTCCATTTGCTTGAGTCTCCTGAAGAGGAAGAGTCTTACAGAGGAGCTGGGAAGCACGCGTCTCTGGCTATGTTGGCACATCCTGAGGAAGGAGACGACCATGGGGAGGCTGAAGGGTGCGTGTCTCCCATTATGTCAAGATGTTCCTTGTTTGTAAGAGTAGGAGCAGAGGAAGAAGGGGTTCCACTGTCTAGTGTGTTTTCTTCTTCAGTAGGTGCCAAGAAGACGCTCCGATCCAAGAAACCTCGGAGATGACGACATCTTGGGGTGCGATTGTCACTATGAAAAGGGCCCCTCAACAAGGTCTTATGTTCCAGTTGCGCATACGGGCAAGATGTCTGTTTGGTCTCCCATAGGGCCGTAGAGCCCTCATTATGAAAGGGAAAAGGAAGAAGGATTCCCGTTGTTTGTTTCCATCAAACCTTTTGACCCCTAAAAGGATGGGTAAGAGGGGGGATCCATTTCTGTCTTATGGGAGGTCAGAGGTTTGATTGCTTCGATGCTGAGGGCATGTTTCGATTAGCTGATTGATTCGACCTTCGGGATCCTAACCTGGAGTTAACAAAAGTATCTCCTGAGCGGGTGGACATGGCCCTTCAATCTCTTTGTTTGACGGTACTGTTCTACTCGAAACTTATCATGTTTGGTTTTTTATGTTGATTGACTTGTGTAATTTTTCCTTAGACTGTAGCTTTGGTAGAACTTCAAAGATAATGGAGGAAACAGCTAGGAAGGTAGGTGAATCACTTGGAGAGCCAGATCCTATTGTTATAGGATGTCCTGGAAGAGAGAGACACCCGAGCTGAGAGTGTCTTTAGCGTTTTGCTTACTGAGAAGGATGAGCAAATTAGGTTCCTTGGAGAAAGACTAGCATCGGCTGAGAAACGATGTGAAGAGCTGGAGGCCGAGCGGCCTGTCCACATTGGTTGCTTAATAACCACAGAGATTTTGGTGCAGTTGCGAGAAGCTGAGCAAAGGGTTTCACACCTTGAAGAATCTGACCTAGCCCACAGGCATTCTCAACGCAAGTTACTAAAAAGGCTAAGGTGTGCCGAAACGATAGCCTGTGAGGCAGGAATGTACGAGGCTTTGCCCCTTTAGAGGGGACGATTAGTCAAACAACGGTAGGCGAAGGCCCCGCCTTCATGGCTCTAGATCATGCCAGGCCAATTGCGGTTCAGATAGTTGTGGAATCTCCTTCTCCAGAAGTCTCGGCACTTCCTCCTCCTTGATCTAGTTGTGATTTTGTATTTTCGTTCTGAACACTTTTTGTTACTTGGTGTATTTGCTCTTCCTGTAAAAGTTTTCCTTTCCGTAGAATGAATGCTTTCCTTAGCATATTTTTGAGGTGTCTTACGGTCGACCTTGTGGTTCAACTAGCTCATAGGGGTGCATCGCCCTCGTTAGGGGGCAGTTCGATTAAAGTATGACTATTTTGGATATCCGGTTTTCGTCTGTGGCTTCAAAAACTTAGACGATGCTTTGACAGAGGAGATCGGTTGTGCGACATTTGTTTGCCTGGGATAGAAATCCCGTCGGCTGGTTAGAATAATACTACTCCTTCCAAGAGGACACGGATTTTACTAGTAGATTAAGGCAAAAAGGGATTCTTTTAGAGATATTGATTTTTTAAAAAAAATGGGGCGACAGAGATCCATTCGGGGGGGATAATAATGCCTTAGGTAGGACGGGACGACTGACTCCTTTCGGGGAGATAGATCCATTCATTAGGATGAGGCGAATGAAATCCTTCAGGGAGATAGATCCCTTCATTAGAACGGGCCGACTGAGACTTTTCGGGGAGATAGATCCCTTCGTTAGGACGGGGCAACTGAGGTCTTTCGGTCGACTGAGACTCTTTGGGGAGATAGATCTCTTCGTTAGGACAGGGCAACTAAGGTCTTTCGGGGAGATAGATCCCTTTGTTAAGACGGGATAATTGAGACCCTTCAGGGAGATAGATTCCTTCATTAGGACGAGGCGACTGAGACCATTCGGGGAGATAGATCCCTTCGTTAGGCAATCGTGCATCCTTGTGTAAAGAAATTAACATTGAATAAACTAAATGTGAGCACAAAGATAAACGTTTACTGAAGGAAAAGCTATTAGAGTTTACTCAAGAAAGGGGACAGAGAACGCTGGATTGTAAGCTGGAAAGGCACAAGTTGGAATATAGGGCTCATGCAGGAGCCGTGGGTCATGAACCTGAAGAATCACCCTGTCTTGCCTATTTTACAATGGTCTACCTACCATCGGGTCATTCGGTTCATTTCTTTATAGTGGATCTTGCTGATCAGTCTTTCTCCTTTCCACGCTGATGAATCTTTACAACTTTCTGCTTCGGATCAAGAATTCTAATTCATCTTTAAGCCTTTTACAGTCATCGGTTATATATCCATAGTTCCGGTGGTAATGGCAGTATTTCGATCTGTCTTTCGTTGGATTGTCTTCGGTAGGGTGAGGTGGGCACATTACATAAGATTTGTTTCTGATTTAAAATAAGACCTGGTTGTGGGTCTCACTTAGAGGGGTGTAAGCATTGAATTTTTACTAGTGTGGAGGGTCCAGTCAATTCTCTTTGGGTGTCGATCGCTGAGGTGATCGACTACGCTCTCTCCTGGACGTTCGGTTTCTCCTTCGATCAAAGGCCTCGATATCTTCGACAGCGATGTACTTTTCGGCACAAGAGTAGAGTTCCTGGATAGTAGAGGGAGGTTTCTTCATAATTGAGACTTTCATACTGGAGGGACACAACCCAGTAAATAGCGCTGCTAATGCGATAAAGTGGGTCAAGAACGGAACTTTCATCATCTCTGTCTTGAACCTCTCCAAGAAGTCCCTCAGAGATTTGTCCTCCTTTTGATATAATGACAATAGAGAGGTGGATTTTCTCTTTGCTCCCCTACTTATCACAAAGTGAGTCTCGAACTGCTGTCGAAATTGGGAGAAAGTTTTTATACTCAGCTGTAGAAGTGAGTAAAACTATATTAACGTGTTCCCCTTGAGAGTGGTAGGAAAGTGTTTGTGTAACATCGACTCTCGGTGTATTATTACTTTCCTCATATTTATATATATGATATTACATCCATTTTGAGACACATAATTTGAAATTTCTAAAACTTTGCCCTTAAAATCGTTTAAATCGAAAATTTTATCGGTAAGCCGAAAACTTTCTCGAAAAGTGCCGCAAGCCCTAAAATCACTAAAAATGGCTAACGAAAGCCAAAACACTTAAGTATAAGTATAAAGAAGTGAATTTGAAAATTTTAAAAAAATTTCAGATTAAAAATCGTATAGAGTCAAATTTATAATTTTGGAAAGTTAGGGACTAAAGTATAAATATGAGAACTTGAGGGACTAAGTTATAAAACCAACCATTGAATGATAATTGGAGATCAACCATTGGCCAAGAGCACACTTAGTGGCCACATAGGACATTCCACTACCAAAGTTTAAAGAATGTTGCTTGTAAAGAACAAAATGATACATGAAATGTGATTAGAAGGTTTTTATTAGTGGTATCTTGTGTCTTCTTTCCTCTTGGCCTAATTTGGACACCTCTTTTACATGCATGGCGGTTGCTTGCTGCCATTTCAAGTACATAGAAGAGTCTTGACGAGTGTAGGATGAGATAAAGCATCAAAATAAATCAAGGGTCAAGATATATTGATTTGGTTTATATAAAGACCAAAACCAATTATTTTATTCATTTTCTCTTCCATTCACCTCACTTGGACGGAATTTTTAGTAAGAAAAAAGAGGATTTCTCGTGTTCATCCAAGCACTTGAGGTGTTGAAGAGGTAAGAAAAATCTTTGGTTAATAAAATTTTAATTGTTTAGATAGCATTAGCATGACGTAGAAATTTTTATTTTTATTTTTTTTATTTTTTATGTTGATGTATATTTGTTGCACGATGTGGTGATCAAGTGCTAAAAAATGGTGTTGGTGATGAATATTTGGATGTCAAGATCTTATTAAAGAGGTAATACATTCTTCTTTAAGTATACATTGGATTAAATTGATTCTATGAAGTAGGTTTGTTCAAATAAACTAGCATGGTCAATGAGCTTTAGTGATTCTATAATATCTTATCCTGTGATGATAAAAATTTAGATTGGTTTAATTTTGGTATAACTAGGCTCTCTAAACTTTAAAATGAGCTATGGTGCAAAATTTTTCATTAAGAAATGAAATTATGGTGATTTTTAGAAAAAACACTAAAAATAGATGTTATATTCATTATCCTGTGCATGACCAGTAAATTGATTTAAATATTAAGATAACTTCTGGATAGAATTAGGGAAAACTCAAAATATGAAACTTTTAGGTATCTATCTTATATTTAAAATGAGATACATTTTACTTGAATCAGAGTAGTATGTTGGAAGTTATGATATTTTTACTAAAACTGTGCAGAAGTAGTCTTAAAACCAAAACTGAGATGAAAATAAAATTTTATAAAATTATACATTTAAAACCTGAGAATGGTCTAAACTAGAAAGTTTTAGATATATGTCTTATATTCTATTTTAGATAATAATAAATTAAATTGGAGAAGTACATAGGGAGATATGAAAATTCTCCCAAAACTATGCAGAATTGGTTTTAGGAACTTAGACTGAAAAAGTTATAAAATTATATAAATTCGTGCAATGGGAATTTGGAGATAAGTTGAACATAAAAAATGTAGATATATGTCTTAGCTTTAATTTTCAATTTGAATCACTCAATTCAGAGTTACATAGAGAAAGTTATGACGTTTTTCCTAAGACTGCGTAAGAGTAAAATTTGAAAAATTTGAATTGTAGATATATATGTTTAAACAAAACTAGGGTGAATTGGAATTAGACTAAATCAAATTAGGATAAAATTATTGAAAGAAATAGGGGAGATTGACATATATATGTTGTTGTCTTAGGGGTAAACGACTGAACTACACTCGAGGGGTGACTCAGCTGAGTAACAAAGTTTTAGGGAAGTGGTGTACCATTCCCCGTACAAGTGAGTGGGTCTACTGTTGTCATGTAGTTAATAAGTAAAACCATGTTTTATCATTTTCAAATTATGATCTGTGAAATGAATTATGAAATGACTTGTTAAATGATTTGGTATCGATTTTGTGATAAATTGAGTATTCTAAAATTTTCTTTTAAATATGCATACATGAATTTTGATAAAAAATGTATGTGCCATGTTTGAACCATGAAATGTACTTTGATGATATTTATACGGAAATACATGAGGTATCAGATTTCATAATTTTTTTTTCTTAACTTATATGACACGATTATTTGATTAATGATTTTGATGCGAGACAAGGTTCTCGGGCATTAGTACCTGAATCCCCTTGATCGTAGATTGAGGATAGTACTTATAGCCATGATATTATAATACAATAGGCGTTATCCCGCACAGACTCGCCTCGCATGCTATAGCAGACCCGTCTCATTATATAGATAGTCGTACGGTTGCGATGTCATCGAGACACAAACACTCCACATGGTTAGGTGGCGTATATACGATACTAGATTTTCAGACTAGCCAAGTTGAACCGAAAGGGGAAGACTGAATGATGTTTCAGTCTAACACTTGGGGAGGCCCAATGCCAATGCCAAGGTTAGGGTCGTTTATTTGTTTAAAAGAAAAAAACCATTGGTGGCTCGTCATTGGTCGAGACAAACCCTTGCCGAGAGCTTGTTTTGGTATGACTTTACGATTTATGACATGATATCGGATGCATATGTTTTATGGATGATAATGTCAGAGAAATGTATTAAAAATTATAATACATACTTGAAATATAGTATAAAGTATATTTATACATATGGTTTTAACACTCCATTTTCACACCACTTATTAACTACATGTTATGATTATTCACTCATTGAGTAAATAATTTTACTCACCTCTCACTCCCTTAAATTTTACAGAGATAGTATTTAGAGGGACACGTTGATGACATCGACGTACGCAAATTTCAGAAACTATTGTTAGAGACGTATCACGGTATGGAACTTCTGCTGTATCTGTGAGGATATTAATTGATCATGTTAGAATAACTGTACGAAACAAATGAACTTTCTTTTACAGTATATATATATTTGAGGACTTTTGTATTTAAATACTAATAAAATATATTTGTAATTGAAATTTATGATTAGCCCTGCATTACCTTGAGAATATGTGACAGGATTGGGCCGGTGTCTGAGGTAACGGCCGACTATTCATGGCCCCTGGATCATGGATCGGGGCGTGATAGTTTGCATATAGCGGCGTCAGTCATGTCTCTCGAGACTATTACCGTCACAAAGTTTGCCGTGTGGTCACAAGGATCGGGTGTCCCGTCATATCTTTCCATAGGAAGCAAAAGCAAATCACGAGGCATTGGTTCCAAAGAGATCTTCGGGTCAAAGGGTGAAACATTTGAGTAGAGGGGGGCCTGGTTCTCTTGGGTGTTGGCCTATTTGAGTTCATCACTAATGAGTTGTTCAATTTGTCTTCTTAGGTCATCAGGATTATGGTGGGAAGTCACCAAGGGCTCGTAATTGATTGGTGGCATTCGTCGGCGAAGGCGGTCGCGTCCATCTTCCCCCGAGGAAGAGTGGCCCTCGGGTCTCACAGCGCGACTAACACCTTCCAATTGCTTACTCATATCCTGAATTCTGGATTCTAGTATTTCCATCTGGGGTTGACTGACCCATTCTGGAGGTATCAGCGTAGGAATCGTGGCTGGGCATTCCTGAAACCCAGCTGTGGGACCTATTTCGAGCAAAGATGTTGGTCGTGAGTAGGAGGATTGTCAGGAGGTTAAGAGGGAGCCTAGGAGGGGTTGTGTCAATAGGGGTAGTGGTATGGCCATTTACCGTAGATGCGGCCCTTGATGTTGTTCTGGTTTTTCGCTTCGAAGGCATGTTGGTCTGATTAGTTCTGAGTGTTCAATAAAGATTCTCAAGTCTATTTCCCATAAACGGTGTCAATCTGTTGGAGGTAAGTTTCGACTTCACAGATCTGGCTCCTTATGACTCGAACGGGTACTCAATGAGGAGACTTGAAACCTACAAAAAACCATCGGAGGGTGCTCCGGTAGGAGAGGCTCTGACGCTCAAGTCAGAAAGAGTGGTTTTCGAAAGGTTCAAAAACTGAGAAGAAGGGAGGACATATCTCTCTGTAGCCTTTATGTGTTCTGTGTTAAGTTAGAAAACTTACCTAACTGAGTGCATTGAGAGTTTTTATATAGAGTTCCTTTTAGAGTCGTGGAATCACGAGGTGTTGTAACCCTAGTTTTCTTATGGAGTAATCCGGAGATTTCGGAACAGCAAAGATTTGATGTGGTCATCATTTAAAAAGTTGAATTATACTGGAAGATTTTTCCTTTTATTAATTAGATCCTCACGGTTTCCTTCCTTATAAGGAAGATATGTTTCATGAAGAAATAAGAAGCTCAATCAAGATAAAATTCAGTTGAATATCACCGATCAGAAATAGAGGCGTTCGATTCTTTTAGTAGCCATCGGTCGAGCGAGAGAGAGAATAGCGGCATTCGGTTCTACCGAATGTTCATGTAGATTGGACCACGTAAACCTTATCGGGAGTCGGACGATTAGTGAGTAGCATTCCATGGAATTAAGGTCCTTCAAATGGTTAGTGTGACTAAGGCCTGTTCGGGGAGATAGGTTTCATTGGTAAAGCGGGGTGACATAAGCTCATTTACGTGTGAATGATCTAGATATACTGGATTGCGGCCCCTATGTCATTGTTGGACGGGGTCCGTTCCATGCAGTGAGTCTTTTTGAAGAGAGTCCCATAAAAAATGAAATACATCTATAGTTATAAAGTAATTTAAATATGTGAAAGACCAAAATAAATAAAAAAAAAAGGAAATGAAATAATGTTAACTAATAATGTCATGGCAGC